>JAFVLL020012800.1:0-36328 GCA_021397915.2 Tor tambroides | reverse complement strand
GACACGGAAAGCAATTCACATTCAAACATCATTAGAAGGTAATTGACTGGAGAATACGATGACGCCTGCCTTGGCTACTGTCACACCAGCAGCCTCTGCCTGCTCGGCATTCATTTCCAGCCCAGGGGAGACCGAACTAGTCGTAGAGAGCGAGAGAAAGAAAAAAGGTAGGAAGAAAAGTGTGAAGTGCAAAGACACAGATATAGAAGACTGAACTAAAACCTTCGAGATAAAGAAAGCGAATTCCGACTGAAATTCAGGTGATGCTTGGCTCCTTCCCAGAATGGCAAATGCAAACAACAACTCACAGATTTCCTTCACTCAGCACAATGGTTTCACGGGGGAAAATAAGCAAAAAGAGGTGGGATAGGGGGAGGGCTGGTTGTTCGGAGCAGAGTAAGTGCGCTCCATGCTTAATTTGATTCTTGGGATAAAGCTGGGCACCCACATCGGTCTAATCACGATAAACAGAATGGCCCTGGGTTCCTCCTGCTGGCTGATTGAAAATCTGGGTGGTTGCGAGAGGGTGTGCGAGTTTGTGTGTCTCTGTGCGGCCTGAATGAAGAAACAGCAGAGGAGGCAGACTCCCAGGCAGAAAGGGCAGAACAGAGAGCAGAGAACAGACTGATTTATGGCTGCAGGTCATTTCTGTGGCATGTGTGTGACACTAATGCAGAATGACAGGACAGATGGTGGAATGGAAGCAAGACACTCAGCTCTTCTCTGTGCCGATTGGAGGAGACTGTAAATCACACAGGAAGTGGCTTTGGAGAAAGAACTCCATGCCTATAAGCTCTATAAACCCTACGCCCATTAGTCCAAGATCAATTGACCTGTCAAATTCACACTTAACCCTGGGTAAACATCTTTTTAAAACCAAGTTAAGACATCTGAGTTAAGCAAAGTCTCACAAATGTGTTAGCAATGCTTTGAAGTTGTTTATTCACAGACAACCAATCATAAACTGCCTCAGTTCTTACCTTCTTAAATATTCATATGCTTTCATGCTGTGTTTAATTTCAGGGTGTAAGTGAAACGGTGAAAGCAAATGCATTAAGTTGAGTGCGTATTATTTTTGTGGTTTTTCAGAGAATTTTCCAGTGTGTTTCAGAAGACAGAATCCAGAATCTATGCGGCCAATCTGTATTTGTCCAGTCAATGTTACTAACCTCATAAATATGAAAATTCCTGAAGCTCATACAGGCAGTAGCACCGCCATGGTCAAGGGTTTGAGACTCAGGGAACGTAACAAGTGATATAAAGTATACTTTCAATGCAGTGCAAGTCCCTCTGAACAAAGCATCATTCAAAATGCATAAAAATGTCAAAAGTAAATGTAAATAAGAACATTAAGCCAGGGTTTCACAAATTTGCAGTGTGAAGCCTGGCAACCCAGGATAACTTACTAACCGAGGATGATGTATGAATGATCTTGGATTAACAATTTCAATTGTGAAAAGCCAAGAGACACCAAATAAGATGTATTTTATATGGCTAAAAATCTGATTTAAATACAGTGCACGAATAGATCTCAGTAGACCTAGAAGAAAAACAACATTCTAATATGAAAAACTTGCCTCTGTTTCAGCCATCTGTCAGTATACTATATTAATATTTTGTTCTCAATCAACCCGCCATGTTTTTGTTAATGTGTAACAGTCAGGACACGTAGGCGCATACACGGATTTGCGGCAAGTTGAATGGGTGACGTTAATTATCCTGCTTCCTGATTGTGCATCAGCCTCCATGGCAGCGCTTTGAAATTCCACGTGTCACATCCCCTTTTGCTGCTTGCTGAGAGGAGTTATCTGATAGAAAAGGTTCCTAGACTAACAGCAGGTAAAAAACAAAGAACAGAGGATGCATGCTGGGAACTGCCTCTCTCCCCGGGTCTGTATGCGTGTGTTTGTTAAAGAGAAGGATAGGTAAAGAGAGTGAGGATTTGTGTATTTGAACCAAAGAGAGAAAGAGTTGGTTTTAAATTAGTTTTTTTTTGTACTCAAAGCTTTCTTTTCTTTTCTTCTCTTCTCTGCCTCGCATTGATCATGTTCTTCTTTTTCCTTAACAGATTTTTTTTGGGCCTTGTTGCCACCTTTTATTTATAGACCAGTGAAGAGAGGAAAGGAAATGATGGGGAAAGAGGGCAAAACCAAATCAGGAATTGTTATGAGCCGGATTCAATTAACATCAGCCAAATGAGCACTGTACTGTAGCTCTGACAGCTCTACTAGGCTGTATTCCATTCAGTTCTATTCTGTTTTAATCCATTCTGGTTCATTAATGGGTTCCATTCCATTAATGATATTTTACAACTCCTGAGGAACAAATGTTTAGAAAAAAGAAATGCAATTCTTACAGTATTTAGAGTCCTCAGAAGCCTGTTGCCAAATGTAGAGATCACTAGATACACTGTATGTTTTTGATTTACTATAAAGAACCGACACTTTAGAACCATTTGTTCAGGAATCAAACTAAACTGGCCATGCTCATAAAAGCTATTTGAAATTCAAACAACATTATATATTCTTGATTCACTAAAAACAAAAATAAAAATTCAGGGATAAGAAAACACTGTTGTGCTATATGTTTTTGATTCACTAAAAAGAATCAGCTCAAAAAAGCTATTTAGAATTCATTTAGAATTCAGACACGTATTCAGAATACACAGTATATTCTTGAGTTACTAAAAGTATGACTATAAAAATCATTAATTCTGTATGTTTTTGATTAACTAAAAAGAGCTGGCTCATAAGAATCCCTTGTTTGGAAATCAAACTACACTGGCCGTGCTCATAAAAGCTATTTCAAACTCAAACAACATTTCTTGATTCACTAAGAATAAAAATTCTTATTTCAGGGATCAGACAATGTTGTTGTGCTATACCGTATGTTATTGATTCACTAAAAAGAAACAGCTTATAAAAGCTATTTAGAATTCAGACATGTATTCAGAATCCATTGTATATTCCTGAATCACTAAAAGTATGACTATAAAAAGCATTAGTTTGGGAATCAGACTACACTGGCTGTGCTGTATATTTTTGATTCACTAAAAAGAGCTGACTCACAAGAATCACTTGTTTGGAAATCAAATTACACTGGTCATGTCAGTAATTTGGAATTAATGTTCGGGAATCAGTCCACGTTTCATGCTGAAAATTCATAAAACTGTTAATAGAATAGTTAATTATTTGATTTTGCTGCTTTCTGAAAAACAAATCTCAATTCCCTGTCCCAATGACAACAGTGCATTATGACATCACAGCAGGCTGATGAAGGCACTGGAAAATTCAGGGAGTGTGACTGTTTTGGAAGATCTGTTTTGGAAGCAGGGCAGGGGTTCTAGTGAACATCTGACTGAGCAGATTGCTCTTGCGAGTTCTGCAGAACGTGAGCCAACCGCGCAGGCCTGAAGAGCAGGGGTCTGACAGATATTGGGAGGAATACAGGGTACTGAACCGCTCTGGGCCGGTTGGGCTGTCACATTAGGTTGAGAAAGCACACGGAGATTAAACGTTCTGCTGAGTCTCTTCCATGCGCCACGGCAGAAAATCAGTCCCTTGCACCTCCTCTCAGCTTGCAAGGCACTATTTGTCTTTGTAGTCGGGGAATCAGGATGAAATGAAATATATTTTTGTGTTTGAACCATCATATAAGTGAGTTTATACAGTAATGGCTTTAACCCTCACATTCTCTTTAGGGTCTAAAACAAACCAATGCTACTTATTAAGGGATAATTCATCCAAAAATGAAATGATTTATTCAACCTCATGTCATTCCAAATGTTCTTTCTTCTGTGGAACATAATCTACACCGAACGTGAAGGTTAAATGAACATCAACCGCTCTGTGCTTTACAGCTGATCTTCTTTTTCACTCTCTCATGTTCTCCCCATCTCCTCAGCTCTTTTCTTAGTTGAATCCTCCACTAATCTGTCTTCATTTCTCTTCCTTCCACGGCCGATTCTATGAGTGAAGTTTCCGCTCTCACTCTGCATCATTAAAATAAGCACATTCAGGTGCAGTGCACTGTGAAAAATGTGCAGCCTCCGCCTTGACACATTTACATTCACTGACTCTTAATGTGACATAATAAGAGTACATTAAAGCCCCTGTCTACGCATCAAAGAGAAATGACACTACTGCTCCAAATGGGAAAAAGCAGCTCCCAGACTAAGTTAAATGAACTGAATAAGCTCCATGACTAGCCATAATGTAGCACTTCCCAGACTGAAAGGAGCTGTGTAACTTTACCTCCAGCATTCCTTGATCTCCCGAATCTGAGAACTATCACTTAATGATTTCCCGTCATGCTATTAGGCTTGTAATTTGCTGCTCGGCTTCGTTAAAGGTGACATGGGGCAGGCTTTTAACGCACGCCGCAAATAAAGCCGGATAATGCGCTTTCATTAGGGGAAATTAACATGGCGCCGGGCTCCTTCATCATCTTAACGTTGTTGCAGATGAACATTAACATGTTTGTCATCGGCCATTATGTTTCAGTGCCGCTTGGGATCACCTGCTCCCGAGAATGTGTAAGACTGCCAGTCTGAAATCCAGCTGTGGTGTAATCGAGACAAAATTGTTTTTTCTTGTTTAGATCTCAAAAGCCATTTAGCAACATGTCTTACTACTAACTTTCTTGAGGCAAATGCAATCTATCAGGAGAACATGAAGAGGAAAATGTGTTTTTTGAATTGACTACAACAAATATCTGAATGCATCAACATGTGCGCTTTTGTATTTTGTTGAGGCTGCTGAAGCAAAATGATTAACTTTGTCAACATGCAAAGAAGCTTTTGCCCCATTTACTCACTTGTCTGGTCTGCCAGGGACTTGCAAACGTAAACGGCACTTGTTGGCACTCTGAATTTGGTCTTCTTTGATGCGAATCAGCCTTTGCAGTGCCAAACACCAGTCCTGTGCTACAGTGGTGTTCAGATTCTATAAACACAGAAAAGACAGACAATTGTGATCCTAGCCAACACAGATGTGTTTTAAGACCTTGATTTCATATTGGCGTCCCAAAACTGTTCCAATATTGTGTAAAAAAAAAAAGGTTGTGAATATCAAACTGTGAACTTCACAGGCTCAATAATATGCCAAATTATTAATATGATATATTAAAGTAACACCAAAGCTGCATTTTAAGTAAAATACGTTTAACTAAAAATGCAGAATACTGAAATGTTGTGAAATATCATTACAATTTAAAATATTTGTTTTAGAATTTATTATAAAGTGTAATTAATTGCAAAGCAGAATTTTCAGCATCCTTACTCCAGTCTTCGGTAGCTCATGATTGTTCAGAAATCATTCTAATATGCTGATTTGTAACTGAAGAAACATTTCAATGTTTCAAACTGTTGTGCTGCTTAATATTTTTGTGGAAACCATGATACATTTTTTAGGATTCTTTGATTAATAAAAAGTTTAAATGAACAGCATTTATTTAGCATAGAAATCTTTTGGAAAGTTATAAATGTCTTTACTGCCATATTTGGCAAGTTGATTTTTATTATACATATTTAGCACAGCTGACCATACTGGAACAGACCTGCAACCAGCTGAAAACCACTGCATCATATCACATTAAATGCACAAGGCTTTATTGTTTTTTGTTGTTATGTTAACTATGTTTTTGGCCTCCAAGTATTGATGAAGTAATAAAGGTTCCCTGTCGATATTCTCACTCGTACTGCGTCGTAAGACGCTGTATGGGAAAAACTCTTTTTCCTCTTCCACTGAAGCCTTTTCAATCACGCAGTGAAACTGCACGTCCATTGGTTCGTGCAGTGCTATAAAATCGACCCAATGGCTCGGTGGCGGCACTGAGCGAGCCTATGGCTATGCAGCCCGCCAAAGCCCGCCAGAATGGGCGGGGCCTCTGGCTATATAAGCGGCCGCTTCGCCGCCGCATCTCAGATTTCTTCTCTTCAGCGACGAAGATTCTTCCTCGCTGACTCTTCGCTGACGCCGAGATTCGCCGTTGAAACGCCTCAGCAGCCGGATTGGACCTCTTGCAGCGCGCAGCTCCCGGTCTATCCCCTGCCGCCATCCGGCGACGATCTAAAAGAGCCTCACAAAAGAGCAAATTCTCGCGGCGTTGTTTCAAATGCCGCGCCGTCATTGTAAGACGTGCAGGTCTCCCCTGCACGCTGATGACGGTCACGCTGAGTGCGTGTCATGCTTGGGGAAATCCCACGCTGACGCTGCGCTCAGCGGGGCTGATTGCTCTCACTGCGAGAGTTTCAGCCTTGCCTCTCTGCGCTCGCGGATAGCTTTCTTTTCAGAAAGCGACTCCGCCCCTCGCGCTCTCCCGTCTTTGTCCTCCCAGGGACCTGCGAGGAAAAGACAGCGGGGCAGAGGTTTTGAGCGGCCGGAGACGAGCGAGCTCACGTCGGCTCAGTGCCCGCGTGCCTCGCCGTCACCGCAGAGAGAGGATTCGCCGGTCCTCTTCACCCAACCTGATCAGCGTCCCTCTGCAGCTGCGAGCGACATGATCTCGTTTGGTGCAAGTGACGACGACATGGATGACAGCCTTTCCCTGGCGGCTTCGGACGCGGAGGAGTTATCGGGCTCGGTGACTGACCCCGCCCTCTTGCCGCCGTCCTCTTCATGCAGCGCCAGACCTAGAACGGACGACGAGCTCGTCCGTGTGATGTCAAAGGCTGTCAGTGAGCTTGGGCTCGATTGGTTCTCGCCTCAGGAGCCATCTCGCAGCAGGCTGGACGAGTGGTTTCTGCCGGGGCGCCAGCAAGCCCTCCACCAACGCTCGTCCCCCTTCTTTCCCGAAGTCCACGACGAGCTCACTAAATCGTGGCACGCCCCCTACTCGTCTCGCATCCGTCTTTCTGCTTCCTCCGCCCTCACTTCCGTTGATGGCGCTGAAGAGAAGGGATACGAACACCTGTCGAGTCTGTGGCCGCGCATCTCTGCCCGCCCACGGCGATCGGATGGAAGGCGAGGGCGAACCATCCGTCCAAGCCGTGCAGAGCCACGTCTGCACTCGCTGGATGCGCCTACTCGGCGGCTGGATAAGCAGCTTCGGTGCTGCACTCGATGGCGGTTCTACAGGTCTTTCAGGCCAAGATTCTCGCCAGCGAGGAGGCCGGTCTCGATGCGCCTTCGCTCAGGGACCTGAGGAGCGCAACGGACCTGGCCCTGCGCGCCACCAAGCCCACCGCCCAGGCCATCGGGCGGTCGATGTCCAGCCTGGTGGTGTTGGAACGCCATCTGTGGCTCACTTTGACGGAGATGGAGGCGGATAAGGTCCCCTTCCTCGACGCTCCGGTCTCAGCCAACAACCTGTTCAGGCCGGCTGTGGAGGGCTTTGCAGAGCGATTTACGGAGGCTCAGAAGTCGTCTCAGGCGATGCGACACTTCCTCCCGAAACGCTCCAGTTCCTCTGCTGCTTCTAGTCGCCCCAAGCCTGCGCCGACTCAGCAGCCCGCCAGTCAAGCGTCAGCCACTCCCGAACCCCGGCCCCCTAAGGTTCGGCAGGAGAGAGGACGTTCCCGCTCGGCGAAGCGTTACACCTTCCCGAAGCGCCAAGGACCCCGGCCCAAGATTGCCCTGGATCCGGCGCCTCAGAAGTCCTCCTGAACAACCAGGCAGAAAGAGGAGGGGCCCGAGTCTCGCTACTGCCGGACCACCCCGCAAACAGCCTCTAATGTGCCTCTTGTCACCCCGCTCAACGCTGGGTGCAGAGGGAAATGTGTTATCGGTTCCCCACGGGCCCGCTCTAGCGCCCTGGCGTCCGACCGCTGTGATAGCGGACAAAATAAAACACATACATTTTCAAAAAGAGAGCAATTATCCTCTTCTGCCTACCATAAGTGTCCTGCCCTTATGCAGCCAGTCTTTAGAGCCTATTCTACCTCTTGCCACACGGGCCGAGGCCTGGCAGGCCATCCCCGGTGTGTCAGAGTGGATAATGGCCACAATAAGACGAGGATATTCACTCCAATTCGCTCGGAGACCACCACGCTTCCGCGGTGTGGTCGCCACCACAGTGCGCAGCAAGGACGCTCAAGTCCTGCGCACGGAGGTGATGAATCTGCTGGTAAAAGGAGCCATAGAAGTTGTTCCTCCAGCTCAGAGCGAGTCAGGCTTCTACAGCCGCTACTTCCTCGTCCCCAAAAAAGACGGTGGCCTGCGACCTATACTAGATCTCAGACTCCTGAATCGCGCCCTGGTAAAAAGGTCGTTCAGGATGATCACATTGAAGCAGATCCTCTCGCAAATATGCCCAGGGGACTGGTTCATGTCACTGGATCTGAAGGACGCATACTTTCACATCCAGGTAGCCCCCCATCACAGACGATTCTTGAGATTCGCATTCGAGGGGGTGGCATACCAATACAAGGTCCTCCCGTTTGGGTTGTCCCTGGCTCCCCGCACTTTTACGCGTTGCATGGACGCGGCTCTCTCCCCTCTGCGACAGATGGGAATCCGCATCCTCAACTACCTCGACGACTGGCTCATTCTGGCCCAGTCAGAGGCAGTTTCAACGTCGCACAGGACCCTTCTCCTCAGCCACTTAGATCGCCTGGGGCTCAGGGTCAACTTTGCCAAGAGCGTACTGTCTCCCAGCCAACGAGTTTCGTTCCTGGGGACAGTTATCGACTCGGTGCAGATGACAGCAACTGTCTCAGCGGAACGAGCCATGACGATTCAGCGCCGTGCGGCCTCCTTCAAGGAGGGGGCCACCCACTCGCTCAAGGCTTTCCAGAAAATGCTGGGCCTTATGGCAGCAGCTTCGCCAGTACTTCAGTTGGGCCTGCTTCATATGCGGCCCATCCAGTTCTGGCTGAAGCAGAGGGTTCCATTTGCGGCTTGGCGTCACGGACGCCATCGTATAACGGTGACTCGGGCCTGTGTATCAGCCCTGAACCGTTGGAGGGACCCCCTCTGGCTGAAGCGAGGTGTGATCTTGGACACGGCGCACAGAAGGAAGGTTGTCACAACAGATGCTTCCAACAAGGGTTGGGGGGCACTGTGCGAGGGCAAACCGACCTTCGGTCTTTGGTCCGAAGAGGAGTCGGGTCTGCACATCAACTGCCTAGAAATGCTAGCAGTGTGCCGTGCCTGTCAATTCTTCCTGCCGGACATAAGGGGACACCATGTGCTAATACGCTCAGACAGCAGGTCCGTGGTGTCATACATAAATCACCAGGGTGGCCTCGTCTCGAAGCGCCTCTGCACGCTGGCGAAAGACCTTCTTGTTTGGGCTCAGACCAATCTGCGCTCACTGAAGGCGACGCATGTGCCGGGCAAAATGAACCAAGGAGCAGACATGTTGTCGAGGAACAACGTCTCCTCGGAAGAGTGGACGCTCCACCCGCTCGCGGTTCAGAGAATCTGGGAAGTCTTTGGCAGAGCTCAAGTAGACCTCTTTGCCTCCGAAGACAACTCTCATTGCCCAATTTATTTCACAAAGAGCACGGATGCCTTGGCCCACGAGTGGCCCAGCCTCCCGCTCTATGCGTTCCCTCCAATCGCTCTGCTACCACAGGTACTCAGGCGAGTCAGCACAGGCTTCTTCTAATAGCCCCCCTCTGGAGGAACCAACCGTGGGTGTCGGAGTTATTCCAGCTGCTCGAAGCGGCCCCGTGGCCCATTCCCTTGAGACGGGACCTCCTCTCTCAAGCGAACGGCACGCTGTGGCATCCACGGCCCGAGTTATGGGCCCTGCATGTGTGGCCGCTCAACGGGAGCCTTTCGGCCTCCCAGAGCGTGTCTTAAACACTATGGCAGAAGCTAGAGCCCCATCAAACAGACACCTCTATGCTCTGAAATGGTCTATTTTCTCGGCTTGATGCGAAGACCGCGACTTAGATCCGGTTACCTCTGATGTATCAGTGGTTCTTTCGTTTTTGCAGGAGATGCTGGATAAAAAGCGTTCCTCATCCACCATTAAAGTTTACGCAGCAGCCATAGCGGCTTTTCATGCCCCTATTGCTGGCCGATCGGTGGGCAGGAATATTGCAGTGGTCCAGTTTATACGAGGCACCAGGAGAATTAACCCCCTGCATCCTCGTACAGTTCCACCTTGGGACTTACCAACCGTACTAAGGGACTTGAAGGGCCCCCCGTTTGAACATTGCAATCCGCGAGCCTCAGATCACTCTCGTTTAAAACCGCCCTGCTTTTAGCACTGGCGTCGGTTAAGCGAGTAGGAGATCTACAGGCCCTTTCCATCAACCCTGCTTGCCTGGAATTCGGGCCTAACGATTCCAAGGTCATCCTGAAACCAAGGCTGGGTTATGTACCTAAGGTGCTTTCCACTCCGTTCAGAGCCCAGGTCATAGCGCTTTACACGCTTTCCCCATTTTCCCCTTCGACGGGTGACCAGGAATTGTCCCTGCTCTGCCCCGTCAGGGCCCTGAGGGTATACATCGAGCGTTCTGTCTCATACAGGAGATCAGAACAGCTTTTTGCCAGCTTCTGTAACCACGCTAAAGGTCGCCCTATTACAAAGCAAAGAATTTCCAGGTGGTTAGTGGAAGCTATCACCCTAGCATACTCCTCCTTGGGCTTGCAGTGCCTGATTGGAGTCAGAGCCCATTCCACCAGAGGCATTGCCTCCTCCTGGGCATGGTCCAGCGGGGTGTCCATTTCGGAAATTTGTGAGGCGGCCGGCTGGTCCTCGCCGTCCACATTTGTAAGGTTTTACAACCTGGACGTCCCTGCCTTGCAGGCCAGAGTCCTTTCTGCTTAGTTCGCCGCCTCCGGCTAGCTAAACAGTCTTATGGGTTCACTTGACCAACATTGTTCAAGTCCCTCCTTCACTTGGACGGTCCATATTATATGGACACCAGGTGTCAACTATACAGGACGACACCCAGGCCACGGATGACCCTGATGGCTCAGCCTGTGCTTGGTGTACTTTATTAACTCCCCTGGGTCTTACTCCCACGTGAGTCATGGGTTTGAGTCGTTCCCCATCATAGCACGGCGTGATTGTACTGGTTCCCATACAAGCGTCTTACAGACGCAGTACGAGTGGAATATCGAAAGGGAACGTACTCGGTTACTATCGTAACCTCGGTTCCCTGAGATATGGGAACGAGTACTGCGTTCCTGGCCGTGCTATGAGCTGCACGCCTCAGTCGCTTCATTCGAAGAAATCTGAGTGGCGGCGAAGCAGCTGCTTATATAGCCAGAGGCCCCGCCCATTTTGGCGGGCTACATAGCCATAGGCTCGCTCAGCGCCGCCACCGAGCCATTGGTTCGATTTTATAGCACTGCACGAACCAATGGACGTGCAGTTTCACTGCGTGATTGAAAAGGCTTCAGTGGAAGAGGAAAAAAGAGTTTTTCCCATACAGCGTCTTACGACGCAGTACGAGTGAGAATATCGACAGGGAACCTTTATTACTTCATCAATACTTGGAGGCCAAAAACATGGTTAACATAACAACAAAAAACAATAAAGCCTTGTGCATTTAATGTGATATGATGCAGTGGTTTTCAGCTGGTTGCAGGTCTGCAGGTCTGTCAGCTGTGCTAAATATGTATAATAAAAATCAACTTGCCAAATGTGGCAGTAAAGACATTTATAACTTTCCAAAAGATTTCTATGCTAAATAAATGCTGTTCATTTAAACTTTTTATTAATCAAAGAATCCTAAAAAATGTATCATGGTTTCCACAAAAATATTAAGCAGCACAACAGTTGCGACGCAGTACTCGTTCCCATATCTCAGGGAACCGAGGTTACGAAAGTAACCGAGTACGTTTCCCTCTCATAAACAAAATTATTTATACCTCCCAAAAGCCAAATCCAATTGAAATACATCTCCAAAATCAATGAGGTCTGCAGAAGTTCACTCATTCTCTATTCGCTGCGCATTTATATTCTGATTAGATTGTGGGTAGGAATTAGTCATTTGGAGAAAGGCCAAAGGCATGGTTCTGGTCAGGAAACCATGCAAGACAAAGCTCTGTTACTGTTTTCACACAACGCTCAGAGGTAAAAGAAGCAATCTAGCTGTTTTTGTACTGGTTTAGAGGTTGTCAAGCCATCAGGGGAGCTGTCCTGATTTGAGAGCAGCTTTGTGCTATGTAGACATGCTGTTCAGAGCTATCTCCCATCTGAACATTAACTCCGGATCAGATTATGAAGGTTTCCCCGTGTTGTCGTCCAACTATCAAGCTGATGCCATAATAATCAATTGATGATGTTGCTAAACTTTGATCACAATTTAATTACGCTGAAAACTCTGTTACTCCAAAGGCTTCCATCCCCAGATGGCTGTAGCATATGTGACTAATACTGCTTTTGTTTTGCTGTTTATTATATTGGACCTTGATCGTTTCCTGGACGTTGTTCTTTTATCATTTTTGGACACTTGGGCTTTTTCATAATGAAAATTTTGTTCATTTTTTCAAAAAAACATCTGATCTTATTTTTAAAAATCATATATGTAAGTGAACATACACATTAACTTGCAATAACGTTCAAAAGCTTTGGGTCAGTAAGATGAGTCAGTTGAAAGAAACTGGAACTTTTATTCAGCAAGGACATATTAAATTGATGACAGAAAAGACATTTATATAATGCTACAAATATTTCTGTTTCAAATAAATGCTGTTCCCTTGAATTTTCTATCCATCAAAGAGTCCTGAACAAATGTATCACAGTTTTCACAAAAATATTAAGCAGCACAACATACAATAATAATAACAATAATTATAAATATAATCATAAAACAGCATTAAATTAAATCAGCATTAAAATCATTTCTGAAAGATCATGTGACACTGGAGTAATAATGCTGAAAATTCATTTTTGCATCAATATATTAAAATAAAGTTATTTTTAATTGTAATATTTCACGATATTACTGTATTTTAAATTTAGTTACTGTATTTTTAATAAATTTAGTTCCTTCAAAAACTAAAAAAAAAAAAAATATCCACTGACCCAAGTATACAAATGTATTTTAATATTTATATATATACACATTATATATTTAAAACATATGAAATTTATTCATCATAAACTTCAGTTTATAAGCCATTTTTACAATTACTTTTAACTAACTCCGCCCAATGCTGATTTTTAACGTATAACATCAGTTCCCTTCAAGTTCCCACTTAAGGGTTCAAATATACCACGGGTCCACCGTACATGTGGTAATGAACAGTACTTACCTGATACGTTCCTTGTAAAGTCCCCACAAGCAGAGTGACCTGCTCTACCACTGAGAGGTCATGCTGCAACTCCTGCAGTTCCTGATACAGACGGGGCGGACCCAGAAAGATACTTCCTGTCAATCAAAAATAACCAGTTTCACTTATCCAGTACTTAAATTTCACACCATTCGTTATCACAGAATGAATCCCAGAGTGCGAAAGCACCTCCAATACAGGGTTCTCGAAAGCTGAGATGGTATTTCTGTGGATATGGGTTCCCGTAAGGTGCTGAATCATTCGAATATGTAATCAAGTCAGGATGGCTCGGTTACACTATGAGCCACGCTCCAATAAAAAAAAAAAACACTTTAGCATTTCCTATACAACGCACATTCCTCAAGCTCAAAACATCGATCTGCAACCTGCACAGTGGTCTAATGACATAAAAGGTGAATTCTGCATGATATCTGACCTTTAAAGAGGAAGGGAGAATGATTGCGCTCTAAGCTTTCACTTGAATATTTGCCCAAATGCAAATTGAAACAAAATCAAACGCCTTAGCTTTTAAAGACTTGGGGTCTATGACAAAACTTTCATTTGTCAATACTCTCCAGTAGCACCAGCAACAAAGAGAATCGATACCGAAGATAGATCGATCTCCCATTGTTTGTGTAGCCACACAGGCTAATGCTATAGGGAAGAGGAGCAGAGTATAAAATGAAGCCATTTAGAAATATGAAGCCCTTTAAGGGTGACAAAACGAACGCAGGTGTCTCATTAGACGTGAAATGTACCATCGATTTGAATCCCCATTCGCTTTTTTGTGGTCTCCGGGTCTCTGCCTGCAGAATCAATAGCTGGGGTGAATGTGGTCTACGCATCCGACCGATAGCCCAAGAATGAGGAGTGTAATTAAATCCCGGAGCTGGATGCGCAGACCGCAGGACTGTCTGGCCTTTCAGCACCTCCGCATAATCAGGTGACCTGTGTGGAGAATTGGGGCGGCGCGGGCATTTGTTGGCCCCCAGCTCAACCTAATTCTCGAAGTAGTGCTGGAAGGTCTGTCAGGAATCTCTCTCTGTCTCTGACACACCATTTCCCTCTCTCTCCCGGTTCTCTATACCCGTCTTTGTGTCTTTCACTCTCTGTCTAGGCATCCATCCACTTCTCTCTACATCTTTCTCTTGCTGTTTTGTCTGTCTCTCTCTAACCTTTAGAAATGTAATAGGGTCTTCAACTCACACAGCCACAGAGACATCTGTCACTGGCACGGCTTGATCAATAGCAGGCACATTTGAATAAAAAAGGCACAGCGAGCCCCTACAGCGCAAGCTGGCAGAGTCAACGTGCTCTTCTGGTTGCTGTGGCAAGGCCTTGGGCGGGCCTACAGGTTTGCGGGCTCGTGGCCCACCTTGGCCTCAGGTGAATGTGCTGACTTGTAATCCAGACTAATCCAGTTGGTTTTTCACACTATGGCATGGTATTCTGCCATTTCCACTAGTCTATCTCTCTCACACACATTGTCATATGTAAACTGACACACGCGCTGGGCGGCCGCCAGTGGAGGCCTATGCAGGCACAATACAGAAGTCCAAAGCCTAAAGTCAACAAAGCTGTTGCCAGAAGGGCAGCTCAAATTTGGATTTCTCATTCAAATTTGTGCTCTTTAACCGAGTGCTTTTACACGTACAATTTTAGCAAGGATCTGTCTGGCAAACGTTTAAACAAATATAAAATGATGTGCATGACCACTGAGGAAACAATTCTGTGATAACGTCCAGGGACCAAAGTGTGATAGCAAATTAAAACTGCAATGTAATTATATAAATATAAATACAGATATTAAATGTATATATTATATCAATTAAAGTATACACAATTCATATTAAAAATAGAATACGTAAAAAAATAATATAATAATAAAATTCAGAATTTTATACTAATAATATAATTTTTAGTGCTTTCAAATGATTATTTGCGATTAATCACATCCAAAATAAAAAATTGTTTATGTGATATATGTGTTTGTACATTGCATATTTATTATGTATATATAAATACACATGCATGTATATATTTAAGAAAAATGTTGTTTATATATTGAATATATTTATATGATATAAATTTACTTTGTCTAAATGACAGAAGTCATTAAACATTAATTATATTATATATTATGTTATATTATATTATTATTATATACATTATAATGTAGTTTCTTAAAACAATTTAATAATAATAATAATAATAATAATACAAAAGGTAACACTTTAATAAAGGGACCAATTCTCACTATTAACTAGTTGCGTATTAGCATGCCTACTATTAACATATTTTATTGTTAAATTATTGTCATTTTTTTATTGCTGTTTATTAGTGCTCATAAAGCACATATTCTGCATGACCATATTCTACATCCCTAATCTTACCCAAAACCTAAACTTAACAACTACAGTACCTTACTAACTATTAATAAGCAGCAAATTAGGAGTTTATTGAAGGAAAAGTCGTAGTTAATAATGAATAAGTGTTCCCTATTCTAAAGTGTTACCAAATGTTCTTATTCTTATATTACTTGCTGATGTCCACCATATTTACTTTGAACTCATCTGCGCTGATAGCCTTGTGGACAGTGCCGACATATAAGCAATGTTGCGCTACGGGCGTCCCAAGTTCAAATCCCAACTTGAGGACCTTTCCCGATCCCGCCCCCGCCCCCATCTCTCTCCCACTTTGCTTCCTGTCAGTTCTGAGCTGTCGTATCATAATAAAGGCGAAAATGCCAAAAAATAAATCTTTAAAAAATGACAGAACTCTAGAACCAGAATATTTCAGCAGGATAAATAAAGAAAAAAAATGATGTAAGAGAATAACATCACTATACAGTACAGCATGTCTTTATTAGGAATACATTCTCACCCCCCCAATACAAATGCCACTGTTTTGTTGTGCTTCACAGTGGAAGCAGCCTTTTCCCGGAATATTGGTCTATTCCATCCATAAATTAGGGCACTAAGGCCTGCAGGAGATGAAAAATGAGTCCATTTTGAGATACGCTGGGGGAGCATGGGATCTGGTTTGGGCGAGGAGCCCCATGGAGTGACATCACAAGGGAGGAGGGATGTGCAAAGCACCAGGCAAGACAGGGTTGTATGTCTATGTGCTGTTATAAATAGCTGAAGATGGACACATTCAGACACAGTGAACCAGACTACTGGGCAAAGGTGTCTGGAAAATAGTGATTAAAGTGGCGGCTTCTTGTTACATAACCAGAAGTGTGTGCTAGCAGTGCAAAGAGCTCCCTGAATAGAGTAAGAGAAGAGAGGGACACAGACTGCCTTTTATCGCTACACAGTAAGAGATACCAAAACGGATCCTCACCAAGTACAGACTCCGTGACCGGTCTAGCCACAAAAAAAGGCTTTGAAAAGAAGAAAAATTATGTGGCACACTATGAGACTGGTGAGAACTTATCCTTCACTGTGATCATTTTAGATATATATTAGAGACATTCCTAGAAATAAAAAAATATTCCAAATTTTATTTTTTCTTACTATTATTTGTTTTAGCCATATTGCACCTTATTTTAAATAATAATTAATACTAAAATAAAACAAAATAAAATAAAAATAATGTAAAGATACACTACTACTCAAAAGTTTGGGGTCATTACGATTTTTTAATGTTTCTGAAAGTTTCACCAAAGCGGCATTTATTTAAAAATAAAATAAAAACAGTAATATTGTGAAATATTATTAGAATTTTAAATAACTGTTTTGTATTTTAATACATTTTAAAATGTAATTTATTCCTGTGATGGTAGGCTGAATTTTCAGTAGCCATTACTGTTATTACATGATCCTTAAAAAAAAAAAAAAAAAAAAATCATTCTAATATGCTGTTTTGCTGCTCAAGAAACATTCCTTATTACTTAACAGTTGTGCTGCCTAATATTTTATGATTAAAATGATTTTTTGATAAATAAATTTCCTCTGATGAAAGGAGGATTCTTTGATGAATAGAAAGTTCAAAAGCAAACAGCATTTACTTCATTTTTTTGTAACATTATAAATGTCTTTAATCTGTCAAAACAACTGTAATGCATCTTTGCTGAATAAAAGTGTTAATGTTCTTCAAAAAAGATCTTACTCTCCTCTAACTTTTGAATAGCAGTGTATATAAAAATATAATCTGTATACTAATAAAATAAAACGTACTAAATATTTACTATATATTTCATCCTGTCATTATTTTTTTTATTTCTTGTATTGATTGTTTGCCAATATTTCATGTCAAACAACCATGCCAGTACTTTGAATTGAGGGATATGGAAATGGTGAAAATGAGAAATAGGAAGTAGATGGGAGGCTGCTGCTGAGTTATAAAACAGCAGGAAAAGAACGAAGGCAGATAAATTGGACAGAACGCTGTTTTATAATGATTTCAGAGAGAAATAAGGTATAGGGGGCATAAGAGGTCTTCTAAAGACTCCTGCCTGTGAGCTGTCTGCTAGGCCCCAGCATTAAACAACTTCTGTCATCTAATTTCCTGGCTCCCCTGTGTGCACAATCCAACATGGGTGTTCCACAGACAACAGCATTAATATTTCAGCTCGGAAAGCAAAAGGCTTAAACAGCCAGAACCTGTACATCCTGATAACACTTTGTACCTGGAGCTCTGTCAGCATATTTATCTTAGTGCCCCATAATTGCTCTTTTCCTCTTCCTCGTCTTCTAACTCAAAACACAATAATGTTTTGTAAGAGTGTTCAGCCCTGATTCCAATCTCCTGCACTTGCTTACTCTGATTGGGAGTGGAGGTGGAAATAATGCGCCAAAACTGATGACAGCACGCTGAATATGTTTGTGGTCTATCAGACAGTGAAATAAGATTGCTTAGAGTGTGTCTCTGTTGTTCTTATCTACCCTGCCTGAGGTACACTCATCTGCAGAGGCCATAAAAAGGTGCATTGCTCACAAGAAATGGTCAATTAATTCAAAATGTCTCAGAGACTCACATCAAGGGTGCGTGTTATCTGATTGTTTAGAAAGTAGCTGCACCAACAGCGTTGCTATTACCCGATCCTGAAGAGCCGCCTGAGCGCTTGACGCCTCCAAGCTGATAAAGAGTGTCCTTGGTCTGGGAGCCCTCTTGACCCACTTCTACTACCTGGACCTGCTGCAAGGGGGCGCTCCACTTCAGGGTGTACTTGGGACCTACTGGAACCAGACTGCTGATGTCAGGGGGGCCCCTGGTGGCGATAAGAGGATCAACATGTAAAAATTCTTGCGCATAATTATAAAAACAAGGAACCTGAAGATAACACAAGAGAGAAAGAAAAGGTGTAGTTTTATTTTTCTTTATTTTAGTTATCATTTTAACTATTTTTATTGCTCTTGATGTTTAATTTTATGATTGTGTGGTTTCAAGGGATATTTATCTTCACAAGAGAACTTCGAATTCTCAATGCCAAGGTTTTTAACCTTGTAGTAATTTTCCAATGCTTTTGGAATAATAAAATTTGTTGGATTTGTACTGGTCAGACAAAGGATAAAATTCAGTCTGGACAAAGTCCAAATGAAGTAGGGATGAAGTCTGAGCTTTAAATACGTCAGTATTGCCACCATTCGTATACTTTTCATGATAGCCAACATTTCAGCCCACGTGTAATGCAGCTCGCAGTCAATGAACTTGTATGGGTTGATAATGTAAAACTCCGGACAAGTTTTCTTGCACGCACCCATATTTAATGCGTCTTGACTGTCGTACAGTCTGACATTAATGACAACTGAGATCCCACAGTGTGACATGATCATCATGTTCGTACAGTCTGACAAGCAACAATCGTGAAGGACTATTAAAAATCGCACAGTGTGAGCCCGACTTTAGTTGCATATGTTTAAGAAGAATAGTGTAAGCAGCACTACACACCCACATGAAAACAGTGGCGCAACCGGTGTTTATCATAGCAAAGGCAACATATCGTATTATATGAATTCCGTAACCGAAGTTGGGAGCGCTGGAGTTTATGGTGGTTAGAAGAAATCTATAGCATTAATTCTGATCATGGCTTGTCTTGAAAAACGAAGACAGTTTGATGTTCTTCATAAGAAACGTCACACTACAGGACTGTCCGCCAAATCATCTGACACTGCCAGAATTTTGTCGGCGGTAAAATTTTAACATGTCAAACCAGTGATCAAAGCCTACAGATTTTAGCCTAGGATTATAAGAATCTTTTCAGATTTTCAAAATTTGTCTCAGATGACCAAATCGTGGCCAAAATCGCACAGTGTGAGCTGGGCTTAAGATTATTTAATAAACCCTGCTTAGTTTATATTCATCAATTCATCTCTTGCTTTCTGCCCTTCTCTTCCCCATAAAAAAAGGTTGAACCACTGATGTCATAGTGATTTTAATGATGTCCTTACTACTTTTCTGGGCCCTGAACGTGGTTGTTCTGTTGCTCTCTATGCAGGGTCAGAAAGCTCTCGGATTTCATCAAAAATATCTTAATTTGTGTTCCGCTGATGAATGAAGGTCTTACAGGTTTGGAAAAACATGAGGGTGAGTAATTAATGATAGAATTTACATTTTTTGGTGAATTATCCCTTTAAGTTTTGTTAACTGATTTTGGGTACCAGATAAGACTTGCTGTTAAAGGAATAGTTCACCCAAACATTTGCTGAAAACCAGAAAAAGCAACTTTATGGACAGAGGTTTTGTATTTTAGCCGGAAGCAATGATTTGAAGTTTAAAAAAATCTTAATGATGGGTTTATTACAAACATGCTTTTCTCTTCACGAGACAATAATTGATGGACTGGAGTCATATGGATTACTTGTGGATTATTATGCAGTTTTTATCAGCTGCCATTGTGACGGCACCCATTTACTGCAGAGGATCCACTGGTGAGCAAGTAATGCAATGCTACATTTCTACAAATCTGTACTGATTTTTTTACAGATCAGCTGTGAGCACATTGTGAAGGGCTGGACCTCCAGCTAGTTGGAGGGTTTCTTATTATTCTTTTATTCTTGTAATCTGGGATCAACACTGCGATCACCTCTTTAAGTTCTTCTAAATGGCCATGTCAAGTCGTGCTTTAGTAGAACAGAGATGTACCATGCTGCAGTACAAGGACTAGCTCAGAAGCTTTGAGATTCAGCATCAGTGTGAGCTTTTTCACTTAGCTGTTTACCTTTTGCACTGCTGAGATGTGATCAATGGCACTGTCATAGATAATCTATTTGAGTGGAACAGATGAGCACCTTTATGCCTGTGATCTATGGGGATAATTCATGTCGCTGTAGCTAAACACCCTGCTATTTGTTCCCAGATAATGAAGGCCCATTTGACTCTGCCCAATTCTGTCCTGTGCCTTAGCCATTAGCCGCTAACCCCCTCACATATTGGGGAACGTCACTGTAATGCTTCAGGAGACACAGGAGTCCGTATTTAGATCGGCTGATGAGCATCAATCTGTCAGCGTGGCCTTAGAGGCGGGACAGAGGGACAAAGAGAAAGTCAATCGACCTTGTCCAGGACACGTACTTGACGTTGATGTTGGCACAGATGAGCATGTCACCGAAGAGAAAAACTTTTCGCTCCTTAGACTTGAGGACCTGTCCTCGTTCGCCGTACACCGTCTCAATCAGCGTCTCGCAGAGGATCAAAGAGCTCTGCTCGGAGTTCAGCAGCTGAAGAAAAGACAGGGAGACACTGATTACACATAAGTCTTAGAAAATAGAGGCGACCAATTACATGGCTACACACTTACTTAAAGGCCACAGCATGGCATATAAGACACTTGAAGGTTCACAGGGAGGCAGCACAGAAGATTGGAAACACAGCAGTACATTTGTAGCAGAAAAAGTTGTGGAAATAAAAGCCAATCTTAAAGATACTTATTTCAAATAGGACTGAAAAGTACAGATTCTCATCCACAAACTATCTAAATTTGGATATGCACAACAAAAAGGAGGATTTGTAAAGTTTCTAATTATATAAATAGTTAATTTTAGAACCATGAAGTAAAGAACTAATTTTTTTTTTTTTTACATAAATGGTCCTTTTCATTAGGGTTTCATATACTATAAACCTGTACTTTCAATGCTCCATGTGCTCCAACTATTTATTAATTTGAGAAACATTTTGAGTTTTACGCATTAAAAAGTACAAAAGGAAACATTTAAATGATTTTAATATTTCAGCAAAGGTTTGGAGAAGAATCAATTATATTATGAGAAAGTCCTTCACTTTAGTAAATAAAACAAAATGTGTTTCTAGGTCAATGTGACTCAAAATTATGTTATGCTGGATTTTGTTTTCTGAAAAGAAAAAAAATTATAAAATCAGGTATTGCCTGACAGCCCTAATATTTTAGTCACATTTTCTTTTTTAAAGGCTTAAAGGGATAATTCACCCAAAAAGGAAAATTCTTTCATAATTTATTCACCCTAAGCAGTTCCAAACCAGTAAGACTTTATTTCTTCTGTGCACACATAAAAGAAGATATTTTGAAAAATGCCTCAGTGTTGTTCATACAATGGAAGTCAATGGATTTAGTTACAAATGAGCAAAATATCTTCTTTTGTGTTGCACAGAAGAAAGCAAGTTATATAGATTTGGCCACACCTGAGGGTGTGTAAATGATGACAACATTTAATTTTTTGGGGTGAATTATATTTTTTGCACCACTAACATCACCAAGCAGAACTGCAAAAAGGCTGATTGTTTTCAAACAGGTTTCCTGAACACCCCCCATTTCTCATCGGTTGAAGAAACAGACAGACCCAGTCCAAACTGTGTCAGGCCAGACATACACACCACACAGTTTAAATTTGTATTGTGTTAGGAGACAAACCAGAGTTCATCCTCATTACATCAGCAATAATACACATGCAGCATCACAGCAGCGAAAACCCATGTCCAGAGGCTCAAATAAATATTGCGTGCTGGTGTTTGATCAGTCAGGAGAGTAGTTTTATAAATAATGCATCTGCTTCTGTAGCCCGCATCACACAAAATGAGTCGCCGGATCCGAAGGGAATTGGCAACACTGCTTGGCCTTTGTTGAAATGCATTGAAAAATTAGACCTTCAGTCAGTCAGAAGGCATGCTCCAGGTGCTGTGTTTTTATAGTAAGAGCGCCACCCAAAGGCTGAAAAGGTAAACAGAATGTAGTGGTGGAAGGACAGATATCCTTTTTAGGGACTTGAGAGTGTGACTGAAATGGTTTGTAAGTTCGGATGGATGTTTGTGTGTGAGAGAGAGAGAGAGAGAGAGTAAGCGACAGAGGTTTATGTGATGTGCCTGCTGAGGAGCGACAGGGAGACGCTGCAGTCTTAGCTTGTGCAGCATACTATATCTGCCGGCCTACTAACTCAGATAGTCTGAGACAGACGATGAATATTTCATTGCGTGTATATGGGGTAATGGAACTGACTGTTTCACATTGGAATGCAGCTGAAATCCCTGAAAAAAATAGTAAGGTTGAAGCCACTGCACAGTGGGTAGTGCACAACACGTGCTCACTACACACAGTAAGAGCGGTTGTGCACATAGGGATACAGGTTCAACACCGCCCTATCTCTCCCCCCACTTTCTCATCACTCTCGACTTTATGTTGAAAGGGCCATAAAAATAAAATCAAACAAACCACTGGAGAAAAGCTGCCTTGCTGTCAAACTTCCTACATACTGCAGTCAGCTGCTTTCTAACATGTTAACTGAAATTCAACCATGACAAAAAGATGTTGTTTTTTTTTTTACATTTGAATTTCACAAAATGCAATTTAATGGCATATTTTATAGACTCAAATTCTGTTTTTGTCAAATTCTTGACAAATGAAACTAGAAATTATTTTTAAACAGCAATTTTTCATTATCCATTTTTTGAAGCAAATTAGTTACATTCAGTTACACATTTTTTCACTGAGATTATCGCAATGCATTCTGGGATGTCCTTTCCCTATTTTGGCCAAAGATAATATAATCAAGTTCAAGTTCAAATGAGTTTTATTGTAATTGCACTACATGGAGACATACAGTTGTGGTGAGCAACTGAGACTTTGAGTGACCAAATTGGATGGATGGATGGATGGATGGATGTATGGATGGATGGATGGATGGATGGATGGATGGATGGATGGATGGATGGATGACAGGCCATTTCATTTAATTTATAAATGAAAGCAGAGGATTTTGTCTTGAAAATCTCCCATTCTCTGATGACGTAGGTCGTATATATATATATATCCACCTTATTCTTCACATAAAAATGGGTGCAGACATTTGTAAAATTTCTCATTTGCTTCCAGCTATTTTTAGCTGTTCAAAACCACTCATTTTGCTGCTTGATATTGCAAAATTATGTGTCTTAACATATTATTTTAGTGTATTATCTTGATTATGAACACACTGGTTTGTAATGCAAAAAGTTTTACCGGTTACTGCACGTTGTTATTCTTTTCGCAATGACCCAGAAGTCAATTCAATTACTTCCGCGTTTAGGAATAAGGTGGATGGATATATAAACAGTACCTACGTCATTTGTGATGGGAGAATTTCAAGACAAAATCCTCTGCTTTCATTTAAAAACAAACTCCAGTACATTCAGTTGCTAGGCAGTATTAAAACTTCAAATGCCCCTGGGTTCTGTGGTCAGATGAAACAAAAAAGAGCTTTTTGGCACACACGTGATGTTTAAAGGTATACACAATGAGGAAAAAGCACCCCAGGCCAACAGTACTGTATATGCTGCTCGATCTTTTATGTTGTGGGCCTGTTTTTATTCAGTGGGGTGAACTGAAGAGGAGAGGCAAAAACATGGATGGATCTTGGCATTTGAAGGATCTGGAGAGATTCTGTATGGAAGAATGGTCTCTGATCACCAACCTCATGAGCCATTATAGGAGAAGGCTCGAGTCATTATGTTGGCGAATAGAGGCTACAAAAATTATTGAATAAAAGTGGGCCAATAGTATTAGCCAACATGTGTAAGAGAAGAAATATTTCAGAATAATATTTTCCCCATGTTTTCAGTTGTTTTACTTCAACAAAAGGTTTGATTTTTGTGAATTGTTTTAATGAAAACCATTGCAGATTTACATTTGCATTGCAGGAAAAAAAAACAATGCAGATTTACTTTTACAGCCTCCTTTGCTCAAGGGGGCTGATAATTGTGACTACAACTGTGCAAAGGAATGAAATGTCATGCCTCAAAGGACCACAGTGCTACATATTAAACCTGCTAACTGTCGGTTCCACTTTTTGAGAACAGACCTGAAAATGACATTTTCAAATTAAATTGTTATAAATATATATATATATATATATATATATATATATATATATATAAACGTTTGAGCACAGGCGTAAATTTAGTCTCTTTTTAAAGAAGACACTTTGCAGATTATTGGATAATTGAAAAAAAAAAAATCTAAAAAATGTAACTAAAAAAAGTTTGTTTACATTTATGAACATTTAAGTTTACATTTATGAAAACAGAAATTGTATTTAAAAAATTAATATTTTATATAAAATAGATATTTTATAAAATATGTCAAACTCTAAAACTGCTAGAAAATAAAAAATCTGAACAAGTTGTGTTCCAAATTTGAGGTTGATATCTCAAAAAAACGAGCTTTTAGTAAGATTTTATTTGTGTGCCACAACCCAATTCCATATATGGTTTGAGTGATCTGAAACATGTTTTTCCATACTTTATACAATATACAGTCAGGTCACACGCTACTCTTCAGCTTCCACACTCTGCACAAACACTTAAATAGCACACATTTTTCTAGGTTAACTTTAAAGCGAGTAACCAACTTTAAACCATGTAATAATGCTACTACTTACATGTTTCAGGTGATAAGCCACATTTTGATGAACAAAATGAACGTTTGGATGTCATGACAGATGTACTGTATTTACCACACAGACCAGCTGTTTATAATATGTGTGTGTGTGTGTGTGTGTGTGTGTGTGTGTGTGTGTGTGTGTGTGTGTGTGTGTGTGTGTGTGTGTGTGTGTGTGTGTGTTTGTGTGTATTTAGAGAGTGGATTTAAAATATTGCCTATGCAGGTAGCTTTGCAACAGAGCTAAAGACAAAGAGCCCAACATCAGAAGGAGAAAGTGAGAGAGACGCAGACTAAAAGAGAGAGAGAGAGAGAGAAATGACTGCAGTGGAGGAAGGCAAGACACAGAGCACCATAGAGAAAGTAAAAGCAAGTGAACCAAACATTAGAGAACTGAAGGCAACTTAGACTTTCTAAATAAGTGTCTCATTTACTCTCTAATTCCTCTTATACAGAAAAGCGTTTGTCTGTATTTGCAGCAGCTGGCCTATGATATGAGCATGGTGGAAGAGAAACATCCCTGCCATGTATTCAGGCACTGCTGTAGTGCATTAATGGACCATCATTGCTCGTTGAGGATTCCATGAAAACTAAAAAATTGCAGGCCAGGTATAACAGGGGGTGGGGTCGTTATTTTCAGGGTCAGCTGTAATGTCAAGATACTTGGCAAGCTGTTTGTTAGATGATGAAAACCTACAGTTGCCATATGAGCACACAGTAAGATGAGTGTGTGCTTTAAAACACGTTATTAAATTGAATTTTGTCTTATTAGTTATAGCCAGGTGTACAATTGCCTTTACGATGTGTGACTCCAGTGAGACTGAGTTTAAAAGCAACGCAGATTGTGCAACATCAATGGTTTACGCCGAGGTCACGACTGAAAAAAATTGCCCTGTTGTTCTACATTATTAATCATGTCACATTCTGACATTCTGATGGACAGAAAAGTGCCCGCAGGCTGTTGTGGCTGGACAAAAGTGGGAATTTGTGGGCTTTTTATTCTACAGAGCATTCTTGAGGTGATTTTATGAAATCATACACCTTTAAAAATAAAGGTTCTTTATTGGCATCAATGGTTCTGTGAAGAACCTTGAACATCAATGGAACCTTTCAAATGCAGAAAAGGTTATTTATAGTTGAAATGGTTCTTCTATGGCATCACTGCAAAAACACCCTTTTGAAACCTTTATTTTTAAGAGTGTAAGGTGAAGGGAACACTTAATAACAAGATATTTATAATAAATGATATACAGAGAAGCTAGTATCAACATTTTAACTGAAGACCTCACTTTCCTTCACACTCTCTCTCTCTCTCACACACACACACACACACACATGGGGGTCATAGTAGCAATCACACAACAGGTCTACAACCTAAAATTTCTCATAACTTTGTTGGAGGCTCAGAATCAGGGGCGCCATAAAGAAGTGGAGGGGGTTAGGATGACTCCAAGGTCCCTGATGACAGAGGGGGTCTGACACAAACCCAAGGGAATGTGACTTCTACCTGAGTGGCCTGAGTTAATATGCTGTTCAAGGGGTCCAGAAACCATAGCGGAGCCCTGCTCAGAATTATTTGTGCTAATGCAGTTAATTGGCCATCAGTGAACCTACCGCAATGAACTTCTCTAAAACAGATTTAGTTTTACACACATACACTACTAAAAATGTTTTAGAACAAGTCTTTGCTACTAACCAGGGCTGCATTTATATCCAGAAAATAACAGCAATACTGTGAAATATTGACCCCAAACTTTTCAACGGTAGTGTGCAGTGGATCCAAAAAAATTCTGAAACTTAAGACACATAAAAAAAATCTATGAAGTTAGATAAAAGTTAAAAATGAAAGGAGAAAAAAAAAAAAAAAAAAAAGAATTTACACAAAAGAAGAGTTTTTTTAGGTTTCAAATGATAAAATAAGATGTTCAAAATTAAGACAAAAAGCATTGTTACACTTTCTGGTGGTCAAATGCAAGTGTAACATGTCTATAGTTAATGTGATGAACGATAGCTGTAGCTGAAAAGCTGTGTGAATATGATGACCTCGAGACCAGCTGGTGAAAAGTAATTGCAAAAAAGTCTAAGAAAAGGGAAGTCAGAAAGAAACCATTAAATGGTTTTGTGATTAGGAATTACACTGTTGTGTTTACATCAATGCAACCGCATCCTGCTATCGCAGCTGAGTAACTGTGCATGTGTGTGTTTTTCTCACCTTGCTGAGAGAGCGGTCACTGACACAGCGAGCCAGCTGCTGCGTCTCAGTGATCTGATCAGCCACCCTTTTCTGCTCATTGAGTTTCTCAGCAAGGGTCTCCAATTCAGTCAGAGCCAATTGCAAGGGCAGCCTGTCCACATGGCCAGTGGGAGTGTTCTTCAGCATGTCCTAAAGACAGAGAGAGAGAGAGAGAGAGAGAGAGAGAGAGAGAGAGAGAATGAAAGTGAGCTCACTTGAGGAAGCTAATGGAAGAGTGTAATGACTGCACCTCTACCGCACAGACAACACATTAGCCATTGTGATATACTATAGCACTATTAGCATTCATTTAAAGCTGCTGGTACCTTTACTCCCACTCAAAAGCAAGAAAAGAGGGTCAGAATAACAGTACCATCTCACGTTCAGGAGAGAAGCATGTTACCAGACCTCTGGGAATCATTACCACAGAGCTGTGCACTGAAACAACAATCATTCACAAACTCTCTCTTAGAAACAGCGGAGAGAGGGAAGAGGGCATAGACAGTGCCAACAACTCAACATTTCCAATTATCCATTTCGCTCATTTATTCAGAAAATATTTATCCTAAACTGTCATATTAGCAGTCATTACCAGTATTAATTAAATTTAGAATTTTGTGCAGTCAAACACAATTTAACTAGAAGTACAAAAGGTCAGTACTCTGTTTATAACACCCTTGCATTAATAACACCCAAGCTGTATAATTTACTGGTGGTTTGAGAATTTTAAAATTTCTACAAATGGCAATAATTATATTTTATTTCTACATATTAATGTTAGTTAATAAAACTAATCTTCAAATACTATAATAAGTAATTTTCTTAGTACTTTTGTAATTTTTTTTAGAGATAAAATCAAGATAAATTTTTATTGTAACTATGGACTACGTTGACAAGAGTGATATAGAAGTTTTCACCATGACGTTTACACTGGTGATGTACCTGAGAGAATGGATTTCACAAATGATCTAATTTTCAGCAGTAAGAAAAAGGTGTTTTAAAGCTTGTTGTTTTGTAGAACATCAGTTATATATGATATGAGAACAGTAGGGCCTGTATGTGTTATTTAATAAAAATATAATTATATTTTCAGAATGACAATTTTTTTCTCAAACATAGTCAGTGGAATAAAACGCCCCTCAGCCAGGTGCGGTAAAATGCCCCCAGCTGGCAATGAGTAATTACTGTAGTTTTTCTGTTCTGAACATCAAATCCTTTGTTTTTCCATAAAATGTATTCTAAATAGTTGGTCAAATAAAAATATTTGGATTTTATATTTAAAAATTACCTCATGTTAGCATCAGGTAGCTAGTTAGCTAGCCAGTTAGGATCAGCTAACAAAATGTTTCAAATAGGCTATTATAATTTTGTAATTCATAATTATTGATTATATTCTTTTTAATTTTAAGCTAAAACTGCCCATTGTCACTAAAACTATGATAACCTTTCTGAACACATTTAACTTCTGTTTCACAGAAAAAAAAAAAATACTTAGTCCTTCAGGGGGTGTTTTCCCCCACTCTACTCTACCTAAAACAATATCAATTTACTCATAATTATTTAAGGTCTTCTTTATATTCAATGTCAATTTGTTGTTGTTGTTTTGTTTGAATCATAAATCAAGCACTTGAATTTAGCTTTAATTAGTATTCAGTATAAAAATGTGGCAGGTTTGATGTCACCATTGTGAAATTGTCCATGCTGAAGTCACATTACCAACTGTGACAGCAAATATGAATGAAACATGGCAAAACAGAGAGTAAAAGATAAATTAAAAAGCACAAAAGTCACTGATTTATTATACTTTTATGGCACGTTTTTGGATCATTATATGGAAAAGAACACCTTAGAAATTCTGCCTAACATATCTTTTTAATAAGATGCATCTGTTTGTGGTTGATTCAGGCCACTAAAAAGGAGGAAGCAGATAAAGGTCTCAGTCTGTCATCAGATCTTGTTCTGCTTAGTGTGTGATTAAACACAGGCTACTCTCAAGTCAGAGCATTGAAAAAAAAAATCCTTATTCACATTCATAACTTATCTATCATAATTCATGGGTAATCGATGCCTACTGAGGTATGAAATTAAGTGCCACAGCACTCCTCTTGCATGGGAAAGTTCAGTGGTGAATTCCTTGCTTGTTCCTTGTCCATAAAAATGAACAGAAGTGAAGGAAGGACATGAGAGAGAGCAAGGCAGTGGTACAAACAGATGACAATGTAAATTTGGTGAATTCGTGACATTTCGCTGTCACCTGAGACCCACTGGCTGAAGAGGTCAATGTGATATTTCTAAAGTAGATCTTGATAATGCTCTGACATTTTGGCACGTGACTTGTTTGTGTAACAGAATGAACATTTGAAGTGTTTTGTTTATTTAAATAAACAGTTCACCAAAAATGACAATATAATTTACTTGCCTTCATGTCGTTCCAAACCAATTTGACTTTGGGGCACAAAAGGAGAAATGTAGAACATTGCACTAACAATTCATTTTTACACACTGAAAGTGAATGGGGACTCAGATGTTTCAAAATTGTAAAAACAAATAAATAAATGAATATTTTGTTTTTAATGACACCTCTGTGGTGCATATTCAACATTTTTTCTTGTAGATTTCACGGAAGAAAGATCGTTTTGGGGTGAACCGCCTCATTTATTCAAGCAATGTGCATGCTTGCTGGTTTATTCAAGTTCTCTCAATAGGAGTCTTGATATACACCCAATTCTGTATGATGGCTATGAGCCAAGGGAAGAGCAAACTTGTGAGCCAATAGGCTGCAAGAAGAGCTGGCATAGTCTTAGCCAGTCATACAGCTTCTAATAGACTTGCTTGGCAACTAATTTCCAGTTACTTAAAGGAGCACGACCCCTCGAGCACTTTAAACGATAGCACTGTGTGAACAGTTTATGGATAAATACTGACCTGCAGGAGAAGTATGAACTGAGGAAAACGCTGAATAGGCTTCACCATCAGACCATAGAGAGTTATGCGGTCAACGCTGGATGCCTGCTTCTTCTGCGAACGTAAAGAGATGCAACCACATATTGAGAGAAAGGCAAAGGAAAAGAAAAAGGTAGACAGAGTAATTTCCACACACAGTGCAGAAGAATCTTGACACTCAAGGGAGTCAGAGAGGTGGGTGGAGGTTAGCATTACACTATTGATTCTTTCATGCCTGCCAGCAGACTCTGGCAATCATTAGACTGCGCACTGTCAGAAAGTAGGTGCACTTGAGAGCCCTCCAGTAGATTTCAAAGCAAGGATATTAGACTATGGTCAACTAAGCATTTGTGGAGTTCAGTCGCTTTTACAGATGTTAAAGATTCAAGTCACCGTGGAAATTTGTTGCCATGATAACACACCGCACACATTTTGCGCTTTATGCAACTTTAAAGAACAGATAACCTCAGTCTCACATTTACAAGGTAAAATATTTTTGAAGGAAAAAAAAGCAACACTTATAATCCATTCAGAATATAAGTGGCTTGCTAAAAATGCTCCAAGCGAAAGATGTTCTCACTCTCTGACTAACCTCAAAACTAAAATGAATGTCTAATGACTTCTTGTGTTTTTAATGAGTCTTTCTGACTCATTTTAAAGTTATAATATCGAATAATTCTTTAAAGAAGGTAAAATTACTTGAGAAGAAGCACTGCATTAGATACTGGGACTTTTTGGAGAATATATCTTTAATTTATTTTATACACTTTTTTTAATAAAATGCACTTTTCTAAAATCAAAAAAGAAGATATTTTTAAATTCAGTGCAAAATATCTTCTGTTATGTTCCACAAAAGAGTGAAGTCAAGTTTTGAACGACATGAGGGTGATGAAATGACTAACAGAATTTTTATTTTTGCATCAACTGTAAAAAAAAAAAAAAAAAACATACTCCATAATAGGATTTTGTGCAGTACAACAGGAAAAAAAAAGACAAGAAAGAAGTCAATAATCCATATAGCAGCACAGCACAGCAGTAGACAGAGGTGATTTTGGGTGAAACTTGTGTTTCTTGAAGAGGATATTGACAGAAAATATCAGCTCTTACCTTGAGAAACTCCAGAAATGCTGGTTTAGACATGCAGGCTTTCTTAATGAGGGCCATGGCATTGGTGAAATTATTGACGTAATCACTATATACGTCCAGCACCATGGATTTTGAGAACTAAGAGGAATGCAGAGAGACAAACAAAGGTTCAGAGAAATCAAATTTAATTTAATTTTTCTGTTCATTTTCTTCTTTGTTTAAAGCATCTCTCAACATGAACAGTTTCTCCTTCAGAGCTGAGACTGCTCTTGAATTTTGCTGTCGTGGTGGGCAGGCCACTCTAAAGGTGATTACAGGGCAAAGGAATGGAAGTAAACAGTAATTTTAGTGTGGTATTTATGCAGCGCAGCACCACTGTTTGCCATCCCAGGGACCTAAACATCTTTGACAGTCCATTACTGCTGGGTGTTTTAGAGCAGGCAAAATGGCAGCCATCCATTCGCCCTGCTTTGATTGAAGCTGAACAGACCTGCTGACAGCAGCAGTGCTCGCAGGACTTGGAGAGGACATTAACGAGCCACAAATAGATGTTAACCCCTGTCAAACTGTACCTCCCCTTTGGGGCCGCCAAGTACGGCAGGAAATGATATACGCGGGTAAAGATGTTATTATCAACAAACACACATACAGGGCAAATTTACGAAACAGTTGCAGCACCTTGCAGCGTGCAGTATTTCAGTGCAAAAACTATTAGGATTGTGCTAGAAACAGCTGTTAAACAGTTTGCAGTTCAGAACTATTCTATGTTTTAGCAAATTAGTGTCTAACTTGTATGAATTCATACAACCTCATTCTCAGTGTATTTGTATAGCGCTTTTGGCAATACACATGGTTTTAAAGCAGCTTTACAGAAAATCATGATTTTAATGTTAATACAATTTTGTAATATTTTACATCACATTTAGCAGATTTGAGCTGGGTGATAATATACAGTAGTTAAAATTTTGACAAAAATGACAAAAAAAAAAACAAACAGTTGAGATTTGCTATATATTTGCTATATATTATATATCTCTGTAAGTATATACTTGTATATCCAACTATTTTATTGATGAGAGATGTTGGTGTACATGTTCTATTAATCATGGCAAAGTGATTCATCAAATGATGATCTAATAGTGGATAAGACCATCATAACCAAGTATATATCCATACGCACAGTGTAGATGAGCACAATTTCAGTATTTTAAACAGCCAATTTGAGTATTTTAGAACCATTACCTGATTTTCATAATCAATCAGGTGCTAAAACAACACAGATAATGCATGCAAATAATTTATGATGTCCTCGTCTTCGTTTCAACCATGGCAGATTCACGCCACAGTGTGCACAGATGCTCTCAATAATAGAGAAATTGTGCAAACTGAAGCAATATGATGTGTTATGTGGTTTGTGGGTCTATTTTCTGCTTTCCAATACACAGCAGTGCAACTTCAGCTTTAAGTGTTCTCTCTATGGTACTTCTTTGTGCCCCAGGGACTTTGTAAAGACCAACAGTGCTATGTAATAAAAGCAGGTCAGACAGGCCAAACGCTCTCTTTTAACGGAAGAATAATGAGAGCAGCTTATGGATGCTGCCTGTGAGGAGGGTCACTGCAGAAACCTCATTCATTAGTCCATTAGACGCCTTGCAACGCAGTGGTGCCAACACGCTTACTTTGGTAAAAGACAGCCATCCTCACTCATAGTAATTGGCTATGGTTTTGAAGTAAACTGGAGCAGAACACTATTAGTACCTGAAACAGCTTGCCAGCAGACAAGCATAATAATACACAATGCTCAGTGTTCTGTAGTTTAGTTTAGAGGTCAGTCATTTTCAAGTATTTTCCTACTCACTGAAGCTACAAACAGGTCCCCAATCTTTTCACAAGAGTCCCATTCAGCCACCCGAGATGCCAGGGCAATCTGGAACATGGAGTGGCACTGCATGATCTCCCACAGACGGAAAAAAATGGGCCGGATTTTCCTGACACTGAGGATCCGAGGCTCAGCCTCCATCAGAGGGTGCTGGTATTCCTAAAGGGAATGTAGATATTTCTTATGTATGCTATTACAGAAATATTTTTATATTTATACATGAGGAATAATTCATTTACAGCTCCAACTTGCCCCCCCCTTGACAAAGAATTGCTGAATTGATCTTAACAGCGAGGTCTCACTATGCATTATCCATTTCATTCATTTGAATACAAGATTCCAAATGTGCAGTCTGCATATATCAATACATTTTTGGAAAAACAGATTTTTGAACACATGGAGATGTACTCATACATATCCTGACACATATACAGAATCACCATCTTTTTTTGGAGACTCTTTCAGAGTTTCACAATTCAGTCAGCCTTTGTTATATTTTATGAAGTCTCCTTTGTTTCAAGCTATAGTATAGGATGTCAGATTTATTTAGTCTGTTCAAAAGCTTTCATTAGGCTATTCATTAAGATTTTTTTATGTTTTCATAGACATCATTTATTTTATCGAAAATACAGTAAAAACCGTAATATTGTGAAAAAAACATTACAATTTAGAATAAATGTTTTCTATTGTAATATATTTTAAAATGTAATTTATTCCTATGATGGCAAAGCAGAATTACGCCGAAGCATTACTGCAGTCTTCAGTGTCATGTGATCCTTCAGAAAGTCTGTTGATTTGGTGCTCAAGAAACATTTCTTATTATTATCAATGTTGAAAACAGTTGTGCTGCTTAATATTTTTGTGGAAACCATGATACATTTCAGGATTCTTTGATGAAAAAAGTTCAAAAGAACAGTATTTATCTGAAATAGAAATATTTTGTAACATTATAAATGTCTTTGTCACATTTGATCAATTAAATCAGTTATCACTGAATAGAAGTATTCATTTATTTATTTATTTATTTATTTAATCTAACTGAATCCAGATTTTTGAATGGTATTGTATAATGGTTTCAACAAAAAAAGTATTAAGCTGAAAAACAAAACAGTTTTAAACACTGACAATAAGAATTGTTAATAATATAATAAGAGTAATTTGAGCCTAGAATGATTTCTGAAGGATCATGTGACACCAAAGACTGGAGTAATTGCTGCTGAAAATGCAGCTTTGCCATTACATGGATGTATTTTAAAATATATTAAAATAGAACAGTGTTCTTTTAAATTTCAATATTTCACAATATTTCATAGACGACTCCTGAAAAGCCTCTTTTTATTCTTTGAAACCCACAACACTAAACTGAAATGCTAAACTGAAATGGAAAGTTAAACCCATATGACTTTCTTTCACTCAACACAAAAAGAATATTTGGGCCACTCTTTTTGATACAATAAAAATGAAAGGGGTTGTTAAGATCCAAAATGACTTAAAAAAAAATAAAGTATCATTCAGGTGGATGAAGAATAACTACATTTGGGTGAACGATTCCTTTAACTTGTTCATTAGCTAATGGGTCATTCCGTGTCAACTCAACCAGAGGTCCCTGGCTCAAATTTTTGATTTTGCTAATATTTTTTCTGAAGAAAGATAGAGATGTATAGTGATGAAAGCCAAAATATTATGTCATGAATGACATTTAATGCAATGTGTTTTAGATAAAGGGAAACTAGATACAATTCTAATTTTAGCATTATTTCTTCTTCTTCAGACATTGTTCTTTAAATAAAATAAGAATCAGCTGCATACAAAGTGACCAAATCTGGTTTTTGACCACTGAAAATGGGTAATATTCAACAATCTGGACATGGAGCCTCATTAAGATCCCTATATCTCTGGGATTGAACGATGTAGGGCTTTGAAATTTAAGATTCCAGAAGAAAGGTTTATTAAAAACTAGAATCTAAAATCATATTGCCATATCTTTAATACTTCTTGAGTTATAGGCATGCAAACTTTGGAAAAAGAATATTTATGGCACTCAGACAGGTATGTTCAATGCAGTTGTCCTGGCAGAAGGAAACAAGATACATCTCTAGTTTCAACATTATTTGCTCTTCAGATATTCCTCTTTAAAAGAAACATAGTATCATATTTTTGCAAACTGACCCACATTTGATTTTTGACCAGTGAAATTACTGACCACTACTTTTTAAAGATTTACTCTTGGAGCCATATTAAAATTCCAATATCTCTGGAACCAAAGAACACAGGGCCTTAAAAATAAAGATTCCAAAAGGAAAGTTTGTTAAGACCCAATATCTAAAAGAGCATTAAGATATCTTTAATACTTCTTGAGATACAGGCATGCAAACTTTGGAGAAAAAAACTTGAAAAGTGCTGTTCCCCATTTTTGAATGGTCACCACTGGCACATAATGCAACAAAGATTGCTAAAGTCAACAGATTTTACTAACAGACCTACCAATCTGTGTGTAAAAGTAACATTATGATGCTGCAATCTTTTTACAGTCATTTTTAATCCCCTGTAATTTGACTCTGAATCTCAGGTGAAAAATGCCATTTTGACCCCCCTCTACAAAATAGTGGATTCTCAGTAAATATTCATCCATGACATTTACATTTAATCATTTAGCAGACGCTTTTATCCAAAGTGAATTACACATGAGGAGAACAATAGAAGCAATCAGACCAACGAGAAAGCAACAGTAAACAAGTGCCATGACAAGTCTCAGTTAGTCTAGCATAGTACACGTAGCTAGGTTTTTTTTGTTGTTGTTTGGTTTTTTTTTTTTATAGATGTAAATAGAATAGAATAGGTAAGTGCTAGTATTAGTTGGTCAGGTGCTGGTGAAAAAGATGTGTCTTTAGATGTTTTTTGAAAATGGCTAAAGACTCAGCTGTTCGAATTGAGACCAGGAGGTCATTCCAGCAGCTGGACACAGTCCAGGAGAAGGGCCGTGAGAGTGATTTGGTACCTCTTTGGGATGGCACTACAAGGCGTCGTTCACTTGCAGAACGCAAGCTTCTGGAGGGCGCATAAGTTTGAACTAGCGAGTTCAGGTACATTGGTGCAGTGCCAGTTGTTGTCTTGTAGGCAAACACCAGTACCTTGAATTTGATGTGAGCGGCTATTGGTAGCCAGTGTAACCTGATGAAGAG
>JAFVLL020012798.1:132208-216849 GCA_021397915.2 Tor tambroides | reverse complement strand
GTAAAAAAAAAAAAAAAAAAAAAAAAAAAGGAGGAAACATCAGTTCGGCGGCTAAAGACAGTTTGGCATGGACCTGTTCACATCAAACACTTATTACTACTATTAATTTGTAAAAATGATTAAGATGTGGTTATGAAAATACATGTAAACATCTTTTGTAGCACTGTGAATCTGTGAAAAGTTTCATGAAGGCCTCCTCAAACTCACTGAAAATTAACTTTGTCCACTTGGAATCTTGTCTCAAAGATCCCGGAAGTCAGAACTCTGCATCTGAGCAAGTCCTGAGAGACAGGGGCAACAAAGGGAAGTGTTCAAAGTTACATTTACAATAAGAGACATCTTTAAAATCAGACACAACAAGAGAATGATGCCTCTTAAGAAAGAGAATGAGGACATAAGCCGAAGATATACACTACAATATTAATGCCTGAAACCCATCGTGTGGATATTTACACACCTGATCAGTGGGAGTATAGTCGCTCTGTTTCACAGTGTCAACCCTGTCCAGGAAACTAAAAATAAAAGAAAGAAAAATAACATTAACAACTGTCCAGTATGTCTCAACACTTCCTTTTAATTAATAGGGCAAGACTGATTTAAGAGATGCAAATAAACACTGAGTAATGCGATGACAGACAGCTGGATTTATTCCAAACAAGTCAAGACAAGGAATTAAAGAATGTTATGCACAACCCAAAGTTTAGTCATTGCCGAGCAATCACCTTGCATCTGGAAAGCATCCCTAAAAAGGCATTCCCACATGACTACTTTATTTATAAACCATATTGTGCTATACCGTGATCTAAATGATTTGTACTGCGAGATGATGTCATAGTCAATCCCTAATAATCACTTGAAATTCTGTTGAAAAAGCCATGTTCAAAAGTTAATTCAAATAAAATACTCCTGCATTTACACAGCCCCAGTGAGCATCACAAAACTTTCACACGCACATTTTTCAAATCACTGCATGACAAGTCAGCCATGGAGGAAAAAAAAAAAAAAGGCAGCTGACACAATCTGCAACTGCGGAATCAGCCAGCAGGTGGCGCGTGTTTGTGCTGGAGATCAAAGCAGGCAGGGTTCTGAGTCATAGTGATCAGAGAGAGCTCAGTCAGACGCTGCTCTAGTCAATGGATCGGCTCTAGTGGGAGGAAACAGAGAGGGCAAAACAGAGGGAGGGAGGGGGATCAAGAAACGCTGTCTTAGTCAAGCTGCTATCCGGCGAAAAACGGCTGCAAGATGGTGGGACGGCTCGAACTCGCCTCCTGGTCCTTCATGCACGCAGCTGAGATCTTAAAGACGCTCATCAGAATCAAACATATGCAGAAAGAGTGGCTGATAACAATCAATGTGCCCAACGAAATGTTTCTCATTCAGAACTGGCTCCATTTTTAATAGGTCATCATAGAAATATGATTCATAATAATGTCCATGCTGACATTAGAAATCAGAGGACAATATAATATTATACATTTACAACTAGTTGACCCTCAACTTGTATTTTATTTTAGTTTTACATTTGTTTTAGTAGGACGATTTTTTAATATATATTAATAATACATTATAAATATGCATATATATTAATATTTATCATCTGAAGGCATCAAAATGCTTCTCATTCAGAACTGGCTCCATGTTTCTATATATTATTGGCATATGATTTATAATAATGTCAATGCTGACATAAATCAGAAGACCATATAATACACTAATATTCATACAATACTCAACTAGTTGACCCACAGTTTTTATTTTTATAGTTTTAGTTTTACATTTTAGCTTTTTAATTTTAAAATATTAATATTCATAAATGTATACAAATCAAATATCTAAATAAGTAAATAAATAAATAAATATATATATATATACACAATATATATTAATATTTAACATTCATTGAAACGCTTCTCGTTCAGAGCTGACACCATAATACAATATCCTCAACTAGTTGATCCTCAACTTAAAAAAAAATAAAAATAAAAAATATAGTTTTAGTTATACATATTTCACACACACACACACACATATATACACACATACATATATATATATATATATATATATAAAAATTTAGTTTTAAGTTTTATTTATAAACATTTCACATATGAATTGTATTCATTAATCTTTTAGTTCTTGTTCATAAACATCATTTGTTCTGAATAACATTTTAATATTAATTGTATCATTTTATCTAACACACAACTGCTAAAATACATATTAATATTAAGCATTATAATATGATATAAAATGAGTACAATTAATATTGTTTAATTAAATGTTATTCAGAACAAATGACTTTAATGAACTTGTTTAAGAAAGACCAATGAATCTTCAAAAGTACTAAATGAATCATTAAGGAATTATAATTACAATCATTAAAATTCCTCACAAATGCCAGCAAAAGAGTAACGCCTAAATCAAAGCATGAGGGAATCAGAGAGAAAGCGAGAGAAATCCGCAGGCCGGACGCGCATGTGCATAACCCCTGTCCAAGTGCAACAGGAATGTGACACAGAGGGTTGAAATGTGACAGCAAGGCTGTAGGTCCCACACACAGCGGCATGGACTGCACTAGTGTGTGTATGTGCATGCATGCAACACGCACAGCAGGCCGCACAAATGAAAGTGTGGCACATCACGTGGAAGAGGGGGCATAAACAGAAATAAAACGAAGCAAACAAAGAAAGACCGACAGGATAAAATGCAGACAGACAGACAGATGGGGAAGGCTCACACAGACAGTCGTTTTGTGGCCGTAGCCGTTGTCTAACACCATATCTCAATTATTGCCTTTTTTCCCTATTAATAGAACGATTCCAACAATAGCCCAGCCCGCTGGTCAGACATAATACAACTCATGCCCCTCTGGGTACAATAGTTGAGACACATACAGCCTCAACTGTCGTAATGCCAAGCAGAAGAGACGGCTATAGCTGTGACCAAGTATATTTAGGCCTGCATTCCAAATCCAGCCTCAACTCAAGTGGAATTCTAGAAATCAAACGGCTGCACGGCAGGAAGTTCATGAAATTCTAGTTGCATGTCGACGTCTGCCAACAGTTGCGGAGGTTCTAGTTTGGAAGTGTGTAGCAGACTTTGAAAATGCACTTTAAAGTATGTGTGATGGATGTCAGAAATATTAAAAACACACAAGATGGATATTAGTATGCATGTATATGCATTTTATTTTGAGTTGTATTACATGCAGTGCAGATATGATTAGGCAGCAACTTCAATTAAAAAAAAAATAATAATAAAAAAAAAATAAAAAAGTAAAAACACTTGAAGCAGTAAATGGATGGTCTGGCCACACACACACAACGTATCACATGAGTCATATGACTTGGCCCACACAGAATTTCTGTTCAGCTCCCTTTATTTATTATTATATAAAAAAAAAGTATGAAGCTCACTCGCACTTAAAGCAAATCACTGCAGTAAAAATGCAAGTAAAAGCACAGAAACATTGTTTAAAAAAAAAAGATAATTAATTTTTTATATATCATCTGTCCCATCAACTAACTTTGCCCTCAAAATACAGCCCTGAAATGTTGCCCATTAAGAATTAGTATAAAAAGCACAATACAAAAATTTTAAAGGTTTTGGATGGATCTAATTGCTTTATCATTACCTACAATATTGCACCTTCCTAAACACCACCCAAAAAAAAAAAAAAAAAAAAAACTGTATTCATATTTATTGACTACTAATAACAATAGAGTAAGTGGATAGTAAAAATTAGAATCACCAAAACTTCATCCTAAGTCAAAACCAATTACTACTTTATCGTAAAAATACTGAAATGATTAAGATTAATAAATATAGCAGCAAAAAGTATGGTTGGTATGGTTAACTGCTTAATTACGATTAATACATAAAATATGGCTTCTTACTAAACTTTCTTTACTTAAAAAGGAACAATTCTCTGAAAACGCAGTTTCTGAATTACATATCCACTGATGTTGTTCGTCAAAATCAAGAAATTATTTTTTTTAAACATTCCAAACTCGCCAAAACAAATTCATATCGTCTCTGTTGCTCTCTTTAAAAATTTTTTAAAAAAAGTTATAAAAACGAAGTAAACCAAGTTACAAAAAGTAACTGCCTATGACTGTGGAGATATTTATTTGATCCTCAGCACCTTTTCAGTTTCAAATGCGCTCTTGACCGAACAGAAGTCTGAGAGTTTGAGCCAAACAGCTGTCCAGGGGGAGATGACGATGGCACCATCTAGTCATTTATCCAGAGGTAAGGGCCAAAATATGATATTTTTGGTGTGTTGCTGTGTTAAGCAGTCACAATGCTAAAAATTATCCAGACCTGCACAAACAAATGTTTACAGTTGATAAAAGATGGAAAACAGTATCCCAAACAAACAAAAGCTTTACTGATAATTAGTACGTAATTATTAGACTTAATTATGAAATATGGATTAATCTTTTTAGCAAGTACATATTAGGTTGCAGTGAACAAATGCAATTTAAACAAATGTATTTATAGCGTGTTTTATATAAAAAGCAAATAAATGATAAATACGCAATTGACTGTCCAAAGAAGAAAATCATTAAAACGTTTCTGCAACTGAACAATTAAATATTAGTAATAATTAAAAATATTTACATTCACAGCAGACCACAGCATGGAACATTTAAAACTGTATAGAAATAAACAATTCTAAAAAAATAAAATAATAAAAAAAAGCTTAGATTTAAGTTTTTTTTTTTAAACAAAATCAAAAAATAAAGCAACTTCTTTTTTTTTTTAAAAAAAAAAGAAAAACATGCAAAGAGAATAAAGCATTCACAGAAAGAAGAGTGAGCTGTTGTGCCGATGGTGTATTAGCATGGAAAAGCTGATAATATCCTCATCGCTTACTAATCTAGTTAATATTACAGCTCATCTAGTATAACAATAGAGTATTAAGAGTGTGAATTAGGCAACTTCCGGGGCCAATACGGCAAACAGTGTTTACGCTCTGAGTGAACCGCGTGTGTGTGTGTGCGTGGCACGATACGGTACAGAGGATATCTAACGGCAAGCCTTTCAGAATCAAGTGGTGTTCAACAACAAACGTTTCTTGTTAAAAAAAGTAGTTGCATTGGTTGTGCCCGTTTAAAAAACAAACAAACAAAACCAACAGAAAATGTGACATTCCAAAGAATCAGTCAGATTTGAAGTTCAGCATTCTATGAAATGCAACTTACAAAAAAAACTAGCTATATTTCTCCAAATATGTTAAATTGTGAATTAATCGATAGCCTCCACCGCATTTTCCCTCTCTTAGATGCGAACGCACACACACTTCTGTAAGTTTGCAACGCTAAAGTAAGGAAGCAGCAGAAACCAGGAGAGAGGGAGCGGTGGAAGAGAAAGAAAAGAGAGAAGGCTGTGTCTGACATTACAGCGGCGCTCCAAAAATAGCTCCCTGGCGCCCTGGCCTCCAGCTCGGTTGTCATAGCGACAGAACCACAGGCGCTATAAATAGACTATCAGCTCCAAATCTTGTGTGACTGGAGAGAGGCCAGAGAGAGGGAGAGACAGACAGAAAGAGAAAGAGTGAAGAGAAAAATAAAGACAGAGGGAGTGGAGCGAGAGAGCAAGAGAGAGAGAGGGAGAGAGAGAGCAAGAGAGAGAGAGAGAGAGAGAGAGAGAGAGAGAGAGAGAGAGAGAGAGAGAGAGAGAGAGGGGGGGAGGAGGGAAAGGTGGAGAAGGGCCAGTCAGAAAAAGAGAGGGGAAAGCAAAAAGAAAGAACGAGAGAAAAAAACAGGTCTGGTTTTGCAAAAGAGGGATGGGGGAAGAGAGAGAGAGAGAGAGAGAAAGAGAGACGATCAGAGAGACAGAAAGAAACATGGCGGATGGTTTAGGAATTCTCTCTCTCCATGCGCTGGCCTTATGTTTAGGAACTGCGGGACAAGCAAGAACGCTACATTTTTCTGCTTTACAAAAAACAGAAGGTTTGTAGAAAATAAAGTGTTTCTTTCAAACAGACAACATTAATGAAACTATTTCCCCTTTGAAACGCATGCAAGAAAGAATGCAACATTTCTTTGGTTTTGGAAAAATAGAAATCCAAGTAAAGCAAGTAATAGAAACATTAAAACTTTTTACATATCATCTGTCCCATCAACTAACTATAGCCCTGAAATGTTGCCCATTAAGAATTAGTATAAAAAGCACAATACCTCGAAGATTTTGGATGGATCTAATTGCTTTATTATTACCTACAATACTGCACATTCCTAAAACACCACCCAAAGCAAAACAGTAAGTGGATAATATCAAAACCTACTACTTTATAGTAAAAATATTGAAATGATTTAAGATGGTATCAATAAATATTGCAGCAAATAGTATGGTTGGATATTAACTGCTTAATTTCAATTAATACTGTACATAAAATATTGCTTCTTACTAGATTGCAGTATTTATACTTTCCCTAATTAAAAAGGCACAGAAATCTTAGAAAGTGCTAAATCTTTTGCTCTCCCTGGGGTTTCTCACACTGCACTTAACCCTGGGTTATTTTTGTTCTAAACATCACTTTTAAGCCTGGGTAAAAGAACGTTTCTTTCACACATGTAATTTAGAAGCGGAGTTAGCACTGCCTTTTCCTCGGGGTTATGAAACCCTGCTCTGAAGCAGGGTTAGCACCTCTTTTGCGGTGATAACCCCCGCATTGCCGTGTCAACCTTGTACAGTGTGAAACGGAGCAGTGTTAGCATGTTACTGCTGGATGCTTAGCAACAGACAACCAATCAGAAATTGAACAGCACGGCTCATGTCACGTCAGTAAGAGGAACTGCACGTTGTGTAAACAGTACAGTGTTTGAGGGAAAAATAAGAACTGACCCTTCGCAGAGAGCTTGATTGACAAGCAATCTGACCAATCATAACGCTGAATCGGTGGACTTAAACTTGAAAAATTGTGTACTGACATCTTTCCATGGTTGAAATATAATACCTTCTGATGTTCTTTCATGTTTATTTGGCACTTTAAGTAAATATGAAAAGACGATCGGTTCACGTGCTACTTGAACTGAGGCATCCCGCATTTTGTGCCCCTAAAGGTTTTTTTTAATGCACTCCTAATAAAAATATAAAATAGGGGATATAATAAGGAGAATACAAAAGTTACAGAAGAAACTTGTTTATAATTATGTAATTATTTGTAGTCCTACATTAGACTGTATATATATTTGGCATGTGACGATATCAAATTTTCATATGATAATTGCTGAAACTTATATCATGGTATCATCATACACTATATTGCCAAAAGTATTGGGACACCCCCTTCTAATGAACTGGTTTGACTACTTTAATTCCCATGAGTACAATTTTTAATATTTGAGCATATAATGATATTCTAGGGAATTGTGTGCTTCTAATTTTATAGCAACAGTTTGGACAGGACCCTTTTCTATTCTAACATGAGAATGCCTCTGTGTATAAGACAAGGTTCAAAAAGAAATGATTGATTCAGTCACTGTGGAAGAACTTGACTGCCAGCAGACCGCAAAGTCCTAATCCCAGCTGAACACCTCTGGTGTGACTTTAAATGCAGACCTTGAGCCAAAAACTCATCACCAAACACCAATGACTTGTACATACACTATATGGACAAAAGTATTGGGACACCCCCTTCTTAAGAACTGAAAATGCACTTCCAAAACTGTGGCAACAAAGATGGAAACATAATTCATGTATTTAAAAATTGTACTTGCAACTCTGTTGCAACAGTTTTGGAAGTGTCTAAAATGACTGTACCCATATGTACAAATCATTGGTGTTTGGTGATGGACAACAAATAAGGTAATAAGGGACAATAAGGTAATGTTAGCTAACAACTAACAATGAACTGCAGCTATATTTTAGGGCTGCAACTAACGATTATTTTGATAATCGATTAGTTGGCCGATTATTTTTTCGATTAATCGGATTTAAAAAAAAAAAAAAAAAAAAAAAAAAAAAAGAGCGCTAAATTTTCTTTTTATTTTATTGACAAAAACATTTCCACATTCTGCCCAATGTTCTTCAAACAAACATGCCAACTGAATGCTATGAAAACATACAGTGCTTAATTTATTAGACCACCCGTCATAATGAGAAAACACAAATATTTTAGGAATCTGTCAAAGAATTGTTTAAATCTAAAAATGTTATTGTCATTTATTGGGCAAATAAACTGAAACAACTTAATTTTTATTCACATAAAAAAATAGCCTCCTGCCTTTCATAACAGCATGCAAATCTTGCTGGCATTGTTTAGCTACTTTTTGACTGTAATTGGGTATCTGAAAAAAATCTTTCATAGATCTAGATCTTCATTCTTTCATAGATAACAGAAATAATTGTATTATAGCATTAGAAATAGCCCACTGTTACTAAAGAGTTTACGCATATTGGAGGACAAACCAATACAGATAGCTAAAAAATTTAGTAAACACCAATACTGTTAGTTTAGAGCAGCAGTGGCACAGACCTTACATCATTTGTTATAAACCTTAAATACATTTGTTTTAATAAATTTAAGCACTGTATATAGGCCTATAGTTTAAATCTCTTCATCAAAAATTAAGATAATAAAGATAATAAAGACAAATAAAAACAAACTCAGTGTTAACCAACTTTTTGATCACAGTCATGTTTACTGTAATTTCTTTATCCTGTAAAACGCAGCTATGAAGCATGTGATATTTATATTCAGACAACTACACGCGGTTATCCCTTTACAGTTCCTACTCTCATAAAATACGTGCACTACATGTTGACTTTTAAACCTTAAATTTAACGTTCAACAACAGTTATTTCAGCACAATGAATGTTTTTGCACTGAATATAAATCCCTCTCTGAGGCGCGTTCACGCTCATTCAGTAAAGATTTAAATTTAACGCAGACTGTCGGACGGAACTTTATGCAAAAATGGAAATGCTCACGTGAATTTGACATTTACAGATAAGGATATGACCGTAAACTGAACGTTTTTGCGCTGAGGACGCACACGCATCTGTCAAAGTGCCTGACAAGGCAAGCCATTATGCTAATGCATTAACTTAAAGCTTAAAATAAAGAATTCTCATGTTTTGGACAGCTTGGATTACGTACTTCTCCCGCAGCATCTCATTCTGTTTCCTCCACTACTTTTAGATGCATTTTGGCCACAGAAATGCGTTATTCAGTGATGTAACGTTAATTTGACGCGACCGGCTGAAGTTGGACGTGCACTGTGGGCAGACCCGACTAATCGATAATGAGAATCGTTGTCGATGATTTTCATTATCGATAATAATCGATTTTATCAATTAGTTGTTGCAGCCCTACTATATTTGTTACAGTAGTTATTATTCTTTGTTAATGTTAAAAATACATTACTGTTTAAGTACATTACATACAATTTTGAACCCTTGATTTTAATAGCGTATTAGTAAATTAACATGAACTAAGGTTAATAAATGTATTGGAAGTATTTTTCATTGTTACTTCAAGTTAACTAGTGTAGTTAACTAATGTTAAGTAATGGGGCCTTATTGTAAAATGTGACCAAACATAGGGCCCTATGATTTCCGCGATGCAGAAAACACGGACGGAATCGCGGAATCAAGTCATAACAACGGAATTTACAGTTTAACGTGGAATGTCACGGAATTTGCCAAAGTTTGAATGAATTAATCAAAAGTAGGTCATTACACAAATCAAATCGCGATATGGACTAGTATCTGTAAATATTAAGCCGCAAAAGTCGATTTAAATATGAATCCCGTATGTTCTGCGCGTCTCTGTGTGAATGGAGCAGATACACAGTGCGCGTGACGCTCGCGGTGATTTCAGCGTCCGCCGTCTCAATGAGGACATAAATACATGAACAATATCTCCAAAACTGATCTGAGAGTCACTTCACGAGCATTTTACCATTTCATTTGAGTAAAACTAGCGTCATATCATATACACACAGATCTTTAAAGGTATTCACGACAACCCGTCAAAATAAAAGTTTTTTGTGCCAGAAATAGGCTATTACTATTTAGTAAAATATACGTAATACTACTACTACTACTACTGTTGAAAAATAATAAAACTTTATTTTAAGAAATAAATCACAAAATATTTCTTCCATGTTTTAATTTTAATAGTAAATCCCCTTTATTTGTCAAATTTAAATGTTTAATTTTCATTAATTAAAAGATAAATTAAATCAATGTTTTATGCCTTCATCTGATAACTAGTAAAATTTAAATACACAGAATTTCTGAGGGAAAAAAAATAAATAAAAAAAATTCATAAGGCTACGGCAAGAATAAATAAAAATTGTTTGTATGCATTCAAATAATTAGACATGCTAAAACAGAATTTGGTAACAATAAAACATACGGTGAGAAAAAAATAAAACAAAACATTTCATACGGCCCTAAACATGTCATTTTTGTTACACTTTTAATAAATTAATGTTAAATTGTATAAGTTTCATGATTTTAATTAATTAGACATGCTTTTTGATTAATACAATTTAATTTGACCATTAAAAAGGAGTCCAGAAAAATTAAAACGGAAAAAAAACAGAATCTAGAAAAATTAAAACGGAAAAAACGGAATTTAGAAAAAAATAAAACGGAATTTGGGAAAAAAATAAAACTGATTTCATAGGGCCCTACAAACAATAATAAAGAATCAGACATTTTCAGTCAATATCCAGTGCAAATTTTAGGTCAGATTAAAATGTAAACATTTGTAAGTTTGAAAACAAATAGCTTAAGTCTTTAAAGTCCCCATGAAATCAAAATTGAAGTTTTTTGGCTTTTAGTATGAATATGTTAGCCTTAACTTTATCTATAAGCTAGTGTGCTCCAAAGCAATGACAAAATTCGTATTTACAAGATATAAGCATTCAAAACTTGCAGTCTCTCACGCCAATACGGATCAAAGATTTTGATGACATCACCCTGCATTTACTGTCATACCGTCAAATGTGGCTTCACAGAGTTCGGCGGATCTAGCCCAAGCTATGATATAAACGAAACGCTATTGGCTATTTAAAAAAGGGTGTGCATGCTGTGTTCGTCCAATTGGTGACACTGACACCACAAACATGAAAATAAGGACTTTAACCCGGGGTTTAGGAATGTGCAGTGTGAAACGGCAGCTTATAAATACTCCAGTATTAACTTTTAACCCTGGGTAAAGTATAAGCAGTGTGAAACGTGAAGCAAGATAACCCAGGACTCTGTTTACCTGGGGTTTCGAATGACCCAGGGTTAACTATCTGAAGTGTGAAAAGCCCTTCTGAAAACAGACAGTCATAAAAGAAACATTTCTTTATATTTATGGAATGCAAAATGTCTCTGGATTACAAACAAAAAAAAAAAAAAAAAAAAAAAAAAAAAAAAAAAAAAAAAAAAAAAAAAAAAGTGTTTTGCTTTTTCTGAAAACAGATAACCCAAATGAAATTATAATTTTTTTCAAACATGCACATACAAGGTTTCTCTGGTTTACAAAATTATAGATGGCTCCAAAAAAATATGGTACTACACGATTTAACTGAAAATAAGCAAAAAAAAAGAAAAGAAAGAAAAGAAAAATGGAACAATACTTCTCTGATTTATAAAAACACGGGAAGCTTGTAGAAAATAGTCCATTTTTTTATTTTATACAAATTATTTTTTCTTTAACAACATAACCCTAATGATTTTTTCAGATATAATAGCACAAAATAATGCTTCTCTGGTTTACAAATTTGCAAATCCCTGTTGTTTCTTTTTCTTCTTTTTTTTACTTTCTCTGAAAAACCTAAACCCTTCTTTCATGATGCTAACGAAACACAAACAAGCAAGAACGTTCCTCTGGTTTACAAAAATATAGAAATCTCCAAAAAATTACTGTCCATATTTAACACATGCTTTCTGTAATAACAGCACCCTGAAGAAAAATCTCTTTGTTTTCTCTATTCAAACAACTCTTGCACACCTGAATGGTTGCAGGCAGGTGCACTGGATACAGGAAATAATGCAAAAGAAAAAAATCCTGCATACTGCTGTAGCCTGCAAGAAATCCAATATTTCCTGAGGTGGCAACATTTCTGTCATGAGACCTTTGTCAGGAATTAAAAAAAAAATGATTTGCATTTACAAAAGAATCATTTCTCTGTTTTATGGAAATGTATGGAATTGGAAAGGTTATGGAAACATAGGAAGCACGTAAAAACACACTGAATTTACGCAAACGAAATGCAAAAGAGGAGGAATACAAACATTTCGGTCATGAGACCTTTGTAAGGAATTAAAAAAAATAAATAAAAAAAATCATACACTTGATTTGCATTTACAAAATGCTAACAGACAGGAATGGAACATTTCTCGATTTCATGGATATATATGGAATTGGAAAGTTTATGGAAATATAGAAAACATGTAACAATAAAGAAATATTTCTTTTCTAAATACACTTATTGAATTTATGCATACAAAATGCAAAAAAGGAGAAATACAACATTTCTTTAGTATATGAGAACACCATAACAGAAAATATTGCTTTTCACGCACGTTTGCCCTGAAAACACTTTAACCCCAAGTAAACATTTCTTATTCTCTAGCTTACGAAAATAAAAGAAAACTTGTACAAACATAGTTAACTTACTTCAGTAATACACACACGCTTCCTCTGAAAACAGCATAACCCTAATGAAACTATTCTCACTGGGGGTTTTTTCCTATCTCAGCCATTTTCTGTCACTGCAGTGACGCTACTAGCAGATGCAGGAAGAACTAGTCAGGAGAGGGAAAAAAGTTGCGGGATGAACAAAAACAAACTGCGATACGTCAGTATTCTTTTCACGCTTTGTGTAGCCGTTCTTGTGTTTGTCTCAATGGTAACATTATTGAGCCCACGATACTGCTGTGCCTCGACCGTACAAAGAAACGGAGGTGAATGAAAACACAAACGCATGCACGCAAACACACGTTCAATATGGACACCTGGCCATGTGACAGGAAGAGCCTTGAAAACACTCAGACAGAAAAATGAGCTCATAACAGGACGAGCGCTTGACAACGCTGGTTTCTTGCTGAACGCGTGTACGTGCGTGAGCGCGCTCGAAACAGCACTGTCATTCTCCTCCGTCCCTCTTTGCAGTCTGGGAGGTTGGGAGTTGCCCTGCAAACAGTCGCAAGTAGCCACCATTATCACTTCAAGCTCATTTTTCTCCTTCAAAAGAGGAGATGCAATATTCGCGATACTTGTGGATTGCCTCTCAAACAGTCTCCTTCTGCTGCAAGTGAGTGAACCAGCGAGTTAAAAATAGCTCCCTCTCTCTTTCTCCGCTCTACGTTTACATAAGCGTGCAGCGGGGAGCGATGGGGGGGGGGGGCACTTCCGGTCTAAACGGCTCAGGCCAGCGTCTGATCCACAACAACCAGTGGCTGTGGGAGAGGACAGGACACAGACACACACACACACACACACACACACACACACACACACACGTGCCACAATGCAGGAAACATTTCAATGTATACCTAACATTCATACCTCTGTGTCTTCTGAAAGCACCTATCTGTCTAGCACTCATCAGTCTCTCTTTTTCACATTCTGTCACTTCTGCACTCATCGCATTTCTATTTCCCTCCCTCTTGAATGCATAAATCGGTGCAAAACATGCAACGAAAGTCACACAACAAGTCAAGCGAGTCGAGTGCAACCGACTTGACCAACAATTCCAAGAAAATTCCAAAGCTTTAAATGTTCAAACACTAATAACTCTACACAATTAAAAGCAATTCAAACCCAGCATTTAAAAGATACCAAATACTCACTACTGTGCGCAGTCGATCAATTGATATTCGTTGGATCTTTCGAAGCAAGCTCTCACCCCTTCATCCTGCCACAGGGTCTTTGTGTGTTCATAAAATTCCTGTTGGGAAGACAAGTGGAAGAGAGGACAAACCCATAAACTAGCTGTCGGAATCCAGGCAAATCTTTTACATCTCCGTCGTTTGGCTGCATATCATTTTTAAACATGTTCGTGTTAGTTTTGCACAGCCTCTTTAGTACATGCTAACCTGTATAAAAATAAAACGCCACCATGCCGTTACAGATTCTGGACAACCAATTGGGAATTTGATTTTGGGAATTTTGCCTGCCAAGGTACCAAATTCTAGTTTAAATTCAGATTCAATATAATGATTTTCATTCCTTAGTGGTTCTATTAACGCATGTCAAATTGTTTCAAATTTCAGATTTCAACAGAACAATTATTACAAAATCAAAAATAAATTGTATAGAATTACTGGCAACAAAAAATTCTGTTTTTCAAATGAGCAATGTCATGTGACTCGTGTCTGCGAATACATCGCAAGAAGGTGTTTACAACTAAAAAAAATGATCGATTTCCAACCCGAAGGAGGAATTCTGTGTCTGTTTTAGGATTTCATCGACCCTTCATGAACCAGGAAAAAAAGATATAAAGCCAAAATAAATAACTTTTTTTGCAAGCTATGTTGAAGATATTAACATTATATGCATCGACTCAGCTCTTCTGCTGTCTCCTTTTGGATGACATACATAAACACCAAACAACATACGCAGTTCATGTATAACAAAAGCCACATTTATGGAGTTCAATACAGAACTAAACGATTCTGACCGCCCACTGCAATCCAGACATGGTGGTGAAGCATGAATGAGCGTTCGAAATGAAAAACTTCCAATGTGAGCCAATACAACATGAAGCGCAAAGCTTCCTTGCAAAGCTGTTTATATGTGGTGGCATGAACCTGAACAGCAAACGGCTCGGTGCACACCGTACGGGACAAAGGAGGACCGGCACCGTGGTCCCGACAGGGAACGGGGCTTCGTCTCACTTGATCTTTGTTGATGCGTTTAGAAATGGTAGCGTTCACTCTGTCACAGCTCCTTTAAAAAGGAGTGCCACTACGCTTTTAAATGTGTAGGACAAGAGCCACACACTTCAGAATCACGCCACCCACCAGCTCACTGCTCTTACCTTAAATATTTATTTTATCTGAATTTTTGTATCATAACAGTATATTGTGATATATAGGACACTGTCTTGCATATGCTATTATGTAAGCAAATATTTTATTGTTAAAAATAAGTTCATTCTTTACGCGAACCATGACATGATCTGCAACAAATAATAAAATTAGGCCTTAATTACACAAAACATTGATATTTCAAAGTTGATCAACAATTACAAGCAAAAACAACATCAAGCTAAAAAAAATTAAAACGCACTAATTTAAATATATTAAGCAATATACATATTAAAAAACTTAATTACAGAATGTGAAATGTAAAGCTGAAACTGCTGTAAAATAATGACTGGTATTTTAGGAATGTTCACTGTACAGAATCCACATGCGTCAGTGACAAACAACGTATGTGCAATACATAAGGCAATAGATTTCAGTGGATAAACATGATTATCAGAGTTTGGAACTATAAAAACAATTCAGTTTTTTTCTACAACATGCTTAAGGTAGGGCTGGGCAATATAATGAATATTTAAGAGATTTCAATTAAGAAATGCATTAATGGTATGTATTTAAAAAGTATGAGAACGTTAAGACATTATGACGATGCTTCAAATTTAAAATTTAGTAGCTAAAACAGCAGTAGAGTTGGCCATTCAAATTCACTTCTGTGAAGCAGTTAAACCATATTATCCGAAAGACCGATCTGATGAATAAGCTTCTGATTCTGATACATCTGGCATTAAATATGACAGCAAAATATATATATGTAGGTTAAAATTGCGATGCATTATTATATATATAAATGATTAATATTAATAGTATGGAAAACAATGCCTTTATTTTTATTTTTTTTAAAAAGCCTTGCTTTTACTCTTGAGTCTTACATGCACTCTTACTGAGAAAAAAGAATTTCAGAACAAATTATAGATTTTTATATTTCATATTTATTATATAAATAAATGAATAATATTCAGATGTATGATGAAAATGTAAAAAAAAAAAGAAGACATTTTTAGCTACTTTGCCCAGCCCTGGCGTACACAGTTTCAAGTGAAGGGTAATGTGTTTAAACGTGTTTTTTTGGGGGGTTTTTTTTAATTCAGCTTGTCTACATCTGTCTTTCTCTACATTTAAAAATCTTATGCTAATACGCTTCACCAGTTTCCTCCTAGCTCGATAGCTTCACAGCTACAGAAGTTTTTTTTTTTTTTTGAATGGAAATATTACAACTCAGCCATGTAACAGCGCTGAAATAGCAGTCGTCTATAAACTTCAATGGGTCTTTATATCCTAAAGTGGCATGACTGAGCTATAAATGTCAATAATTGCTTTTGCTTTTTATTTTTGTCTCTTGCTTGCAACACAATCAACCAGTCAGACTGGTTCCCAGCGGGCCCTGGGGCCACCGAGGAAGAGGGGGAGAGAGAGAGAGAGAGAGAGAGAGAGAGAGAGGGTGGGGCTGTATCTTCTTTGTAGTAATGCTAAAACTACAACCACTTCCTGCACTCGATTCTGAAGTTTAACAGTTAACGATCAACTCCGAATCACGCAGCTCTCCTGGCAATCCTGTAGCTTACAGAAAAACCAGCATCCCGTGTACGTCTATCCAATTTTCTGGTGTCAAAAATTCCAACTCATTGTCTCCATAATCTAATAATTCTAGAAATGCTTATGTAATGATACGGGGTTTCTATTTGAAACCTTGTCTAAATCAGCAGGTGAGCTATTCGTGTTCTCTATTTTTAAGTCCATAGGGCCACCAAGTTTGAATCACCTGTAATTAAATCTTAAGCGGCCCCTTGGCGCAGGTCAGGGCGGCTCTCCACTCCTCTTTCCCTAGACACAGAGCACCTGTCTAGGTGATGAGGGAGCAGGGAGGTCCTGGGTGACAAGGTGTGTGGCTCAGGTGAGGCCCTCTTAAGGGAGAGTTTAGAGGTTATTACAAGTAATCAGTCGTAATGAACACCTCACCATTATACCTGAGAGTCACACGTTCACACACCCACATTCCCCTGAGGTGGGGCGCTTTTTCAATTCACCTATGTGTTGTCCCTAAGCAAAGAATAGCTGCTAATTATAATTGCATAAACCACACAAGGCCCTACAACTGAGGAGAACCATCAAAACACACACGGGCCTGACACAACCATCCACGACACTCAGCCCAAAAACTAGGTGCACAATTTTTTTTGATGTACATACTACGCTCACATACTTCATTGCCATTTTTACCTTTAAACTTGATCGGTCTTTTTAAAATGTCATGTTTTTCATAACTAAAGTCTTGCGCATGTCCAGCTAAAAATATTGAGATGGTACACACACTCTCACAGAAACAAAAAAGGGGGTGATGGGGTGACACAATAACTTTATACTCACTGATGTGAATTCAAAGTCCTTCTGATTGGCTAAATTGAGGATGTAATCAATTCGAAACTTATTTGCGGGACAGGCTAACTGGACTGGAGGTACCAACACGGACATTGCCGTCACAATAGTCTGTAAAGGAAAAATACAATCAGAGTTTCAGTGCGTTCACATTTTTACATGTTTGATTACTAGTTCAACTCAACTCCAGAAGCTTCAACACTTACCTCTATAGCTTCTTTTATATTATTCTTGATGTCTTGAATTTTTTGTTTTTTCTCTCTGTAAAACAATGACGCTTGGTTACTTCAGATCGCTTTATTTTGAGGCAACATTAATGAAATAACTGTAATCTCATAAACGGTATGAATTAAGCAACTTAATGCTACTTAGGGGCGGATGGTAAACCAAATTTTTATATCACAGTATGAATCGATTTACAGTATATCATGGTAATACATTAAAAGTTATTTTTGCTGAAAATTCAACAGATTTTAGATTTTATAGTATTTTATACATTTGTTTTAAATTATTTTATTTTATAGGGATGTAATGATTCACTCAACTCACGATTTGATTCACAATTTTGATTTCCCAATTCAATTCACAATTTTTTTTTAACAAAATGAGATTTAAGACAAATTATAAATTAAATGTGTACTTTTATTTTTGCTTGGACAAGATGCTGCAAATTTCTTTGTGAAATTGAAATATAACACTATAATAATATACTAATATAGCACTTGCATATTATTGCTCTTTTGTTGGATTTGATTGCTTCTATTGTCCTCATTTGTAAGTCGCTTTGGATAAAAGCATCTGCTAAATAACACAATTTAAATATAATGTAAATGTAAATAACAAAACTAAATTGAAATTTTAAAACAAGCCCCAAATCAATTAAATAAGTAACACAAATAAAAAGAAATTTCTTCGTATAAACAAAATAAATTGTCTGTGCTCTTTCCATTTAAAATTAGAGGCAACCCCTGCGTTCATGATCAAACAAAGATGCTGTATACATGCAACATGAGCCGTTTTTAATCTAAATTAGATTGTATAATTTCGCAATTTGAAGCAAAAACAAAATGGTTTGACTTGTATTTATACATAAAAAAAATATCTGCAAGAAACAGAAACAGCAGACGAGCTGAATGAGACGCAGATTCACTCTCTGCCAACAGGTGGCGCTTAAAGCGTTTCCTTGGTTTCCGATGTAAACAAAGTAGCACTGCATTTATTAACTTTAATATGCATTATACAGAGGCAAGATGAAAAGAAAAAATACCATCTAAACTTTTCTAAAGACAGTAAGTTCCCCTCAGACATACTTTCATATAAACTCCGACCCCTAATTAAATCGCGATTTGTTTAGCATCTCAATCAATTTGAATCATTTTTCAACCAGCTCGTGGTTAATCATTACATCCCTATTATTTTATAAGGTTATTTATAATTAAATAACTGTTTTGTTTTGTTTTAAATAACTGCAATTAACTGCAGACTGTGTTTGCGTAATCCTTTGAGGTAAATACCCTACAAATTAAAAGTGTATCATCGCAATTAACTACTTTGTCATTCTATTTTCTTCATTATAATGCATGCAAAATGATTACGTTTCATGACAACACTAGAGTAAAAAACAAAATAATTATAATATTATAAAACTGACTCTAAATTCTGATTGGATGAGCTGCATTTGATACAAACATGTGACTCTACATTAACTGAATACTATATTAAATGCATGTATAGAACATTTTAGATAAAGTACCGCGCAAATATACTATCTACCACAGCATAAATGTGTAACATTACAGAGCATAAACCACCGTAGCATTACGAATCCTTTTTTTCTTGACTTTTCCTGCTTTCTAATCATCACATTAGAACTTGTTTTCCAGACGCTGCAATTGCAAGTCTTTCTATTGACTAATTCATGCAACAATTATTTGCCTTTGTCTTATTTTAGCATTGAAATTTTAACCTGTGTCGAAATACTGATGGTCCTTACTTCTGTAACCTCTGCAGTATTTTTGGACACCCTTACTACACTGATTGAGGACTAGATTAGAGTATAGTAAATTACAGTAACTAAATCACAAAACTGGTTTCAGACCAGCTGCTAAGAATTTCATAATAGTAAATACTACTTACTGAATAAACTTATTGAAAGCAAGCTTTTTATTATAATGGGACTTTCAGTGAGCAATATCATGCTACGTTAATAAAATGTCCTGTCACAATACAAAATAAAGCACTGCATTTTAATTACCCATAAATACATATACTCTAAAGTTATAAATATAACACATCCCACTAAATCAAGAGAACAACACAATGACATAAAGCTCGCCTTTACCGCATGGATTACCGACTTGGATATCAACATCCTCCCAAACCCAACTTTCACTGAAAAACATTACAGCAAAATGACGTTGCCAACAAAATGGCATGATGAATGAAAACAGGGTTTGTTTATACGCTATATCATACTTGACTGTAGGCTATGCTTATGGACGGAATAAAAATCTAGTTTGCGTTTGACTTAAGTGGAATCAAAAAAGTACATAGATGTGAAAGCAATACTTACTCAGCATTGAAGCCATTGACATGTAAAATGCGCATCTGTTTGACTATGGTGCTTTTCCCCGATTCTCCAGCCCCTGAGAGACGAGCAAAAGAAAGATATAAATCACAAGGTATGTGGGAGGAGGAGGGGGATCAGATATCACCTGATTCAACAGGAATAATTCATTCAATTTCACAGTAGCATTTCTTTTTAAAGGCAAACTCAACATGCACCACAAGCAGAAATTTCATGCTAAAAATCTAAAGCTAAAAAGAACGGTCTATAAATGAATATATTATTGTTGCAAACGTGCAACAGCTGCAAAAAAAAAATCATAAATTCACAACACAACACATAGAATATGTTATAGGGAATATGACAATTTTGTCCTTTAGTACACAAATAAAATGTTGCCAAGTTAAGATTTTTTAAATTATGAATACTCTACAGTTGCTTTCATATTTCATACCTCACGAGATTTCAATAAGATACTTCTTTCTTTGATTCTGATGTTTCATTAAATTATAAACAATATCACTCCAATCAATCCCCTTGTAAGTAAACCAACTAAACAGGAACTGGTTAGCTATGCATCAAATAAAATAGTGAAATCCAAAACAAAACATTAAGGAACTATCTACAAACACCATCTAATGTCTCTTAGAGCCATAGCTGTCAAACATTGACAAAACTGAATGATTCTACAATTTATGGTCAACAAAAATGCACAGTTGTCTGAGTTTCCAAGTGCTAAATAGGAGAAGAGAGTTAACTTTTCCCCTGCAGATGTGAAGCACAAACTACAGAAGCACCAGCACACCTCAGATTTAGGCGCTCAGTTCAGATGTATGATGGGAACCTCTTTATCACAACACATATTTTGTTACCAGGCTCCAATTGTGTCAAATAGGCCTGTTTGCATACAGAAATTCCACTTTTGTGCTTCAATTACACTGGTACACATCCCTAAATCATATATCATTACAACACACTTGAATCATGGGTATCTAGAAATATCCCTTAAACACCAGACATTATGATTTAGAGTGCTTCGCTATGTTGGATACTTGGGATTTTGATTTAGAATAGGGTACTTGTAAGCCATGTGTGTATCTGAAAAAATAAATAAAAAAATAGGCTGTTAGAGAACTGGGTTTTATCAGAATTAGTGAGACCAGTCTCTTAAACAGAGACTAAATCAAATCAAACTGAAGTAAAAACAACACCATGTCGTGCTACAAAAGATCCATGAAATTAAAACACTTGCTGATTTTATCGGGTTCAAGGTAGTAAGGTGGTAGACCAATGTTTTTTTTTTTCTAAATGGCCAATAACTCCAATGCCGATATCTAAAGAGCAGGGTGACCAGCATAATGCTGATATAAACATTTGTTTTCATGAAACTGTAGTAAGACATACAAAAATTGCAGAATTTAAATGAACTTCATTATTTTCCACTTTAATTACTCAATTCACCAAAAAAAAAAAAAAAAAAAAAAAAAGCCCATCATTCCATAACTATTTTGGAACTGACAATAAGCAAAATGACCATTTCTGTTCATCGGCTTGGTTAATACATCAGTCTGTTGCTCAACTAAACTATGAACATTTAAAGCATGAAAAATATGTTAACTGATCTAATCAGTTTCTGTTTCAAATGTAAAGCGCAAAAATATGTATGTCATCTCTCTTACCATTATCATTTTGGGGATGCCCAGAATGCTAAACTATAAAAATAGCACTATGCAAGCAACCCTTACCAGGACTAAACCTAAAAATGATCGACTAATCTCCCAAACATCTTAATTCAGAAATGTTTACTTAAATATTTCCATCTATATGTACAGTAATAAGCACGCTGCTAATTTAGCAGGATGCAGAAACCACCCTAAACTAATGAACACCAGCCTAAAGAAACAGCATATGCATGTGTAAGTGTATGCTTGTGAATGTGGGATCTCCATGAGATAGTTGTGAATGAATTATAAAATCATGGGAGCCCAAATATTTCCATAATGCAAAACCTATTCAACATAAATCAGATGGGAATGAATGGAGTGATTGAGCGGTGTTGGACGAAGCACCACAGGCCCTGAGGTGTCCACTACTACAGCCCAGGACTCCCAATCGAAACAAGTGTGTACCCCCATCATGTACTCGGACAAATGAATCAAATGCACACAAAACCCTACGAAATGTGACAGGCCCCGATGACGTCACGTGCATCGGGAAAGTGTTCGCAGCAGTGACAGAACCTCAGCTTTCAGACCAACCTACCCAACAGTAGTAGTCGATGAGTTGCTCTGTAGATCTGTTTGTCTTTCTGGAGCTGTTTCTCTATCTTTTTGTTAGCTTCTCGCTGGGCCTTCTCCTCATTTCGCTGGTCCTCAGTCTTACTGTTGCCCAAACAACCCATTTTCCCAAAAACCCAAGAAAAGTTTTGGGGTGGGGTGGGGTGGGGTGGGGGGGAGGTGTATCTACCGTATGAATAAATGATCCAAATTCCTTGATTGGCCTCCGATCAGAACACTTTGATGGAAAACCGGGACATTTATACTTGTATGCACATCGCTTCCCCGGATTTCGCTGATAAGGGCAGGAGGGGAGCACGGGGAAATATGAAAGCTATGGGTGACTAGTACTGGCGAGAATAGGTGGTGGTGAAAACACTAGGCCGGCCTACAGACGGCCGAGTCCTGTCGAGCGCTTGCCGCTATAAAATAAGAGATTTCTGTGTATGGATGTGCATCCAGCGAAGCCTTCGACGTTACATGAATGATTTCGGCTTTCCCACGACGGCGATTTAGCAAATTTCCCGTCGCGAATCCATGGTCGGTTTCCCGAAATAACGAGCGACTCCTATAAAAATCATGAATAGCTCCACAAAACGCGATTCTTTTCGGTATGTCGCTGTCGAATCCGTTGGCCGATACAACGAGACGGGCAGAATGAGATAGAAAGGGTGGCTACAAATTAAAAAAATAAATATTTCCACCAAAATGACGGCATGTGGATCATTCCGCCCTGCGCCGTGGCCGACATGAACCTTTTAACTCCGTTACGAAACGACGTTGTCTGCGAGAAAAATACGGCGGTGCTGCTGAAAAATTCCCCTCAGATTGACGCTATTTTCCCTCCTGTTCTGCTTACTGTGACTGATCGCTTTTTTTCGGCTTGTCCAAATCAAACGAGGCCCTTCGCCGTCTTCTCCGTTACTGTAATTTGAATTTCTCCTCACATCCGTAGGCTTTGCTTTGACGCCAGCGGCGATCCTTACGGTTCTTTCAACCGCAGATGCAAATGCTAGCGATTCCGTCGATATTTTACCGGTTATCGCAGTCCGAGTCCGCTGTCAGGCTACGCTTTGTATCCTTCTTGAATCCTTCTTAGATCATGTGCATTTGGATACGTGAAGATAAATCCGACACCACAACGACAGCGATGGATTCCCTAAGGACGGAGCGCGTTGAATCCCCAATTGTGGCGAATGAATCCTTTTCGAGGGTGTATTTTTAGCGATTATTTCCTTTTCTCAGTGAATTGTACATTGAGATAGACAGCGTTGAAGAGATGGGTGGGGCAAACAGCTCTCATTGAACCCTGCTAATCACATGACAGCCCAAAAACGTCAGCAAGCGGCGATTCTGCGGAGCGAGGCGCCCTCTTTGAAGACGTGATTCATACGTGATAAAGTTCGCGATTCCCATCCGATCCATCTTTGACTATTGACCATTAGCGCTGCTTATGTGTAGGGCAGTGCGATACAATCTTATGTTCAACGTAGTATTCTCCGAAGCACTGCTTCGACCTGAAAATATGTAAACACGCTCGTTTTAAATAGGACTAGGGACCGAGAGCTGCTTCCGTGAACACATGCCACAGCCAAGTAATAATTAAAAAATTTTAATCAGTTAATGGTTTTTGAGCGTACATTTTACACCCGAGGCACTTGCAACACAGTACTAAAATACTCTGACCACTGTGGTTCGAATCTTGAACGGATGGCTCTTTTGAGTCGGTTCTTTGTAATGAATCACCCACATAAAGCGCGACTAGTACAGTCCGATTCTCGAACGACTGACTCTAATGAGTCGGTTCTTTATAGTGAATTAAAACATTTATGAATCACACAGAGCGCTTACGGAACGTGTACTAAAACGTACACATAAAAAAGTTTTAAACAAACGTATGGTTTTAAAAATGTGCATTTTTAATAGAACCAGTTAGTCGGACCATTTATTGTACTGCAGTCTGAAAAGTCCTCAAAAAGTATTGTCAAGCACATCTTTTGTAAGAACGGTATGTGTTATATCTGTATCTGAAATGTTATATAAATATGACATTCTCATGTGGCACCAGAAGTCTGAGGACAGTGAATGCAATACAAGTTACAATTTTTCTGTGCGAGTATTTAAAAATAACTAACATTTATTAGTAGATATTTAAAAATTACTAAAGAATGTTTGAATTTAAGTGTTTGTTTTCTGTTGATATGTACTTAATCCTGATGGCCTCAGTAAATTGATAATTTTATGTAACAATTTTTGTATTAATAAACTGACACATTTGTGAGAGAGCACTTAATTATTAATCACTGCAGTGTACACAATCATAATTGCAAATAGTTACTTCTCAATATATTAAAAGTGCAAATATTTTGAAGGTATATTTTATGGCCACTGATTTAAGCCATGATTTTTCCAATATGGCAACAACATACAACGGTAGCAAACCAGAAGTAAAACCAGAACGATTCAACAGCCAAAAGTGTATAGAGTCCAGGCTCATGTTCATTTGAAAGGTTAAAAGTGCTTCTTATTATTACAATAATTATAAGCTTCCTACAACAGTATTTATTTTCTATTTTGTAAACTGGTTAAGTAAGTTTAGCTTGAAAAAGTACTATACATTCCCAGTGGTTTTCAATCCTGGTCCTGGGGACCCACTGCTCAGCACATTTTGTATGTCTCCCTTATCTGACACACTCAAGTCAGTTCATGGATCGCTCTCCTAATGAGCTGATGATCTGAATCAGGTGTGTTAAATAAGGGAGACATACAAAATGTGCAAAGCAGTGGGTCCTGAGGACCAGGATTGAAAACCACCGTTCTAATCTGCCTGCTGAGAATCTCCACAGACATGCAATATGTCATGTACATGTGCAATATAAATCAGAAACACTAAATAATCTAACATCAGCTTATATATATTCTATTTTAGCAATTAATGGCTACATGCATTAGACTAAACAAGATGCCAAAGACTTTTTAGAGGTTTGTTACAGTCAATCTAAATTAAATTAAAACTAACTAAAATAGTCAAGTTTTCTACAAAATTATTTTAATAAAAACCGTCTTAGCATATACTCAAAATATTAGTTGTTCATTGTAAACATATCACCCTTTACATTCATCAGACATGCTAAGAAAATGTATACTGACATACATCTGGCAATAAACTATACTTGTATTCTATAAACTGTTTTTTTAATACATTGCATTGGTTGCATTTAATACATGCATTGTTCGGTGTGAATTATAGTTTAGAAGTATACAGAGTTGTTTTTCCTTCAGCTAAAAAAATGGCACTGATATTATTTCATTCAAGCTATAGTAACAATCTAAAGCCAAACATAAATGAAGTCTATATTTGGTGCCTTGACGTGTTAACTTGAGTCATTGATTTTTCTCGTACATTTATCTGTATTGCTCCAAACAAAGGCTTAAAATAGTGACATGCTGATAGTCAGAGAGTAAACCAAAGAATCCAGACACATAGTTCTAGTATAAGAGATCATACAAAAGTCAATGTGATGTCAACACATGAGAGATAAACTACTGTATGACAGTGACTGAAAAGGAAAATGACGTTTCATTGAGCTATTTTTTGACACCCTGTGGTCTATTTTTGATCCCATAATCTTTGTGTGGCATTCAGGGGCAGAGACTAAACAGAATCATTTGGAAACAAGGAGAAGTATGCTTATACAGTGAGGGTTTGTTAAAAGTTTAAGCCTGCACTAATCAACACAACAGTTAACAAGTCACTATACTCAGAGTTCTTCAGTGGTCACATCCATATACAATTAAACAAAACCTTATCACCTTTAAATGTAAGGATGCATAGATAATGTATGGCAGTTGAGATGACTCTTGGGTTTGAGGACACTACACTATGATCTGTCACCAGAAGGTGGCAGCATTTCTCTAATATTTGATCTCCAGCAGACTTGGGTTTTTTTTGTGAAACTATTTGTCCCGAACTCTATATGCAACAGTTAAATGAGGATAATCAGAATGCTCTGTCTCATATTCTGTGCTGAAGAAGAAGTTTGACAGAGCGCAAAACACGAAATATCCATTACATATGACACATTCTCTTAATAATAATAACAATAATAATAACTATTATTCAGTCTCACGGTTGTTTTTAACCCTTCTATTTGAGAAATGACTATCCAAATAAAAAAATTAATGATTTAGCAGTTGTGGAAAACATCATTTGTTGTCCTTACAAGTCTTAAATCTCTTTCTTTGTTTAATCCTTTGATTTGTTTCCTTTTTTTCCATTTTACGTGAAGTTTATTATCCATAACAATATTCTTTCACTACATATTAAGGAGTCATAGATCAATATATTAGCCAGTATTTCTGTGGCCAAAATGCTTTGACAAATGTGACCCTGGACCACAAAAATTTCCTACCGTAAATATATCAAAACTTCATTTTTGATTAGTAATATGCATTGCTAAGGACTTCATTTGGACAACTTTAAAGGTGATTTTCTCAATATTTAAATTTTTTTGCACCCTCTCAGATTCCAGATTTTCAAATAGTCGTATCTCGGCCAAATATTGTCCTATCCTAGCAAACCATACATCGATGGAAAGCTTATTTATTCAGATTGAATATGTTGTATAAATCTAAATTTTAAAAAAAAGTGACCCTTATGACTGGTTTTGTGGTCCAGGTCACATATTGAGTGCGGCATCACAACTTTTCAGGATCCAACGTGCAGCTTTGTTAATGTATAATAAACATTAAGTTTTAATTTCAGAAACTTTTGAGAAGATATTGTTTAAAATGAAGTTTGTATTTGTTTTACTTGCCATAATTAATTATTACAGGGCTTTCACGGGTCTTTAAAAAGTCTTAGTTGCATTAAATTTAAGCCCATAAAAAGTCTTAAATGGAACAAGCAAGGCTTAATTTTGATTTCAAGAGGTCTTAAATTTAAGGACTGAAACTGAAGAATTGTGAAATAGCTTAACAAAGGCTATGATTTCATTGATTAAAAATGACCGCTGCATGTTTCAAAGTCAGGTGCTGCACTGCTTTGTGTACTGAAATTATCAGGGAACAGGGTCGTCGCTAGTGGGGTGAAAGGTAATGACAATTATAGGGGCTTACGGCTGACGTGGGGGCCCTGGCCAGTTCAGCCACACAGAGAGCCATGTCTCACAGACAGCATGCAAACACCGAACCGAACTCTCCTTCACATCCTCCTGCGCCTGAACAAACAAATAAACCTCGCCAATTTAAACATACAAACACAAAAAAGAGGCAAAAACCTTAATTCAGCACCCGTTCTGAGTTTTGCCTCTCCTTGCTCTTGAACCGACAAATACATACAAAATTATGCCGAAATACCCGTCTTGGCGAGTATCTTCGAAAAAACTGTCAGTTATGTCTTAAGTGAACGTAAGCAGTTTGGAAAGAAATTGGATGTGTATCATTATATTGGATGCATTGTCTCTTAAATTTACCAGCTGCTGTCGGTGTCCTTAAAGGTGCCATAGAATGTTATTACCTTATTTGGATGGGTCATGAATAATAATGTTGAGCTCTGCTCTGATTGGCTGTTTCACAGCGCGGCTCATTTCAGTAGCTCACACAGCAAACAGATCTCTACTGTCCGGCGTGAACAATGGAGAGATTAAGCATCCGACCTTATATGTTTGAGCCTGTATCAGACGAGGATACAGATTTTGAGAGATTTTGCAAGAATGTTTAGCGTCCGTGGTATGAAGATGATCGCTGCAAGATGCTGGTGGAGTGAATGAGGCTTGAGAGAGAGTTGTGAATGAGGGTGCGGAAGCAGCCTCTGTGTTGCCAGATCCAGCGTTATAAGCTTGGAGATTTACATAAGGAGGAGGAAATAATGGTGTTTGAGGCTCACTTTATGTCATTTCCATGTACAGAACTCTTATTATTCAACTATGCCCAGGTAAATACAGTTTTCCATTCTATGGCACCTTTAATGCTAATCCAAGAAATTAAATGAGAGAAAATCACTCACAGCTCTTCACTGAATTACTTTGCGGTTTTAACAAGGATTAATTTATATTTAATTTATACAGTGAAGACTATGCAATGATATTTTACATTTGTTTATTTAGTTTCTGTACCTGGACACCTACAAACTTGAAAAAAAAAAACTTAAACATTGTTTAATTTGTATCTTTGTTGTATATATTTATTTGTGCTATTTACACAATTTCAAACAGGGCCCATGGGTACAACCTGCACTGGGGCCTCGCAAATCCCAGCTACGGTCCTGCTGGGGAAACCGCTATATTTCTGCCTTTCCAAAAGCGCCACCTGCTGGCAGAGAATGAATTTGACTCATCTCTTGTCTTAGAAATTGTGTACATGCTAAAATGTAAAGTTATTATTTTATAAAACTTTTTTTTTGTGAAAACTTTGTACCTAAACTGTAAAACATATTTTTACAGTCATTTTACAGTTTAATATGTTACCATAGACGGTGTTTGTAGGTAAGTCTCTGTGATATTCTTGTCCTTTAATGTTCTATGGGATTTTATTCACCCGACAATAAGAGGTATAGCGCTGTTACACAATGAGGTTTAATACAGTCCAACCTTTAACTCAGGACCCATTTATGTTACGTCACATTACACAAGACAGTCCCTTTCAAGGAAAGAGGTAATTCGGGGAATTAGACGCCTTCTCCTCGTCTAATGTTATATTAAGACCTGCATGCCTTCCTCAAATTTTAACCTGAACAAAAATACGATTGTTCTTGGTGACAATGAACTTGCTAAATTTTCGGCATGCATTACAGACCAATTGGCTTAATTTAGTTGTGTGTAACCAGAGGTTAACAGCCCCTGATTCTATTAAAATGGGATGCAGTATGTGTTGAATGTCTTTTGTCATGCCCCGCATGAAGTTGCATGATCAACAGTGGACTCCTTATGAGACCATTCATCTGATTTCATGCAATATTTCATCCTTCATGAGAGGATGTGATTCTGTTTAAGTGAGCAATAACAGCATGCAATCACTTAAAATAAGACATTACACTTGTGGGCTTGCAGCTGTGAGCAGTGAGATCCAGCCTCAACAACAGAGGCAGCAGTCAAAAGTGGCCACATCAAAAGAGACCAAGTTAAGCTACAAACATTTTCATTGAGCTTGATTCTGCCTTAAAATGACAAATTGTTATTAAAAACCCAAAAGCAGAAAGAAGGACATACTTCATAACCAGACTTCCTTTTTAGACGAGCGCACACTAACACTACCGGCCAAGCCCCATAAAACACACAACACACAGAGATCGTTTTCCTACGTTCTAAGGTTGCAACAATCAGCTTTGTATGTGTGTGTCATCTGTTTTTGAACCGAGCACCCGCATGACTAGAGTATTTTGGTCACAGAGCTTAACAGTTTCTTCGTTTGTGTCGTCAGGCTGCCCTCCTTTCCTTGTGTAACTTGTTAATAAAAAGAACAGCTCTCATAGAGGTAGCAGCATATGAGGCCTTGTGTAATGCTACTTTATCAAACCACGACTGCTCTAACGCTGTTTGTGCCTCCAAGGAAGAACAAAGGGGAAGTCAACAAGTTTGAAAGAAAAAAATTAGGCACTAGAAATTTCTTGGGATTCGTCACACCTTTAAATCTACATGTATTCCAGACCGATGGGCATAGACACATTACATCTCATCTTGGTTTACAGAAAATATTCAGCAACACTTGGTTTTTTATCCAAAGAGGAAGCCGAGCCACGCGACTAGTGCAGAAGTAGGCGGAAGGGGAAAAAAATAATAAAACGTATGCCACAAGAATAGCACTGCAGTTTTAAAAAATAAAATGGTGTTCGGAAAACAGTTTCACTTCACTTTTGTACAATTTTAGACCGGAATCAGCAGAATGTTATGTTCTGCAAAAAATGTCTGAGTTATAATTTCATTCTTTGCTAGACAAAAAAACAAAACAAGTAGGGCCAGTTTTCCTGCTACAGATTAGATCTTGACCAGATGTTTTCATTGTTATGACAATCCATGACGATCACAAAAACCAGGTTTATTCTGAGTTAAAAAGCTCAGGCCGTATGAAACTCAAAATGACTTTAAATGCTCTTTTTGCACTGTATACATTTTAGGGGGCATATTCAGAATAGCGGTCAATCAAAATGTGTTTTTAGTGACCGACTGAAAACCAGGATGACCATAGTTTCCACCAAAATACCACAAAACAACCTTTCACAGTACTTTCCATGGACAAAAGTACAAAATAGGACCTGAAACTTGAACCTGAAAGAAACACGCAATCACTTCATTTTCTTTCTCAACAAGTGGTCGGTGGAAAGAGCTACTTTGTTTTTTATTTTATATGGGTTTGTAGTATCTACGGTTTAACATTTATGTGGATTTTTTTAGCAGTAAACATTAACAAAATGTGTACAATTTTAAATAAATAAATCAATAAACCTATGAATGAAAGCATGGGTAAGACCCATTTTTCACACAGTATGATGCTATTTTTAAACAACTGTAAAAATTAAAAGACAGACACCACAATCAACTCCTTTTCTAATGCATGGACGCAACTTTTGAAATCCACTGAAAATGATATACTATCTGTATAGCTTTATCATTTATCGGTATTCTATGATCTGTGACAAATTACAACATAATTCTAATATTCTATACGGCATAGGATGGATAGCGTGAACATTAGGACGCATTTTCCTAAAAAATGACTTGGGTTATTTGCTTCATCCCTTAATAAAGCACAAATTCCAACCACAGGAATTACATATTTAATCCTTCCATCTAGAGAAGCAGGATCTCAAAAACATATTACAACTGAAGAATCTGTGCAAGTGCATGAATAAAAAAAAATAAAACTGCACATTTCTGTTTTTCAACCCTATCCCTATCTTGGTTTCCATTGTGTATTACTGTACATGCATTATAATAATAATTTTCATTTTATTTATTTTTTATAAATGAGTCTTAATTCTATTCTCTGGTCTAATTCCTTTTTTCTTTTTTTACTAAATGAGACCTGATTCTGTTCTCTGGACATCAACAGCAGGCCACAGATGCTGATGCTTGCATTTAACCCAAAACAGTCTTTAGTCATGATGACCTGCAAAATATGTAATTAAATGAAGAACAGAGTAAAAAGTACCATTTTATAATCAATGTAAATGTAATTAAGTATTCCATTTCAATTGTACTTGAGTAAAGATTAATACTTAAGTATGCTAATAAAGTTTTTACCATTTTTATATCTAAAGTTTATATGTATGAATGAACAGATGCTACATTGTATGATTTTAATTGTTAGTGGAGAAGGTCAAGACCTCTTAAGTGTTACAGGCCAAACATACCTAATGCATTTAAAACTAATTTTATTATAGACTCATTAAAACCACGCCATCATCACCTCTAAAGCTACCGGAGTATTTAGGTGGCAACGACGGTTACCATGGTAACGTGTTTTAAGGGGCCAGTCGCAAACTTTCCGTCGGAGACATCGGCTCGTGGCTGCTCTCATTTACCTTGACAGCAGATAAAGTAGCCTCGCCATCCTCTTACCTAACAACAGCAGCCTGTGCGTTTGCTTGTACTCTCTCTTCTCCGCCTTCAGGCTTTTGTCAATGTTTTGACTCCGTTTGTTCTCCGCTTTGACCCGCGCCCTCTCCTCCACCCGCCGCCGCTCTCTGAGCTGCGGGTCACAACTGTCCAAATGACCAGACTCGACATCGATCCCGGGACTCGCACCGGTCCGTCCGCCGGTGTATGAGATCGCCGACTGTGATAACCTAGATCTGAAGCTGTGACACATCCCCATGGCCAGAGCTGGGATCGATCCTTAACATTCGAATGGAAAAGCCTTGTAGGATAAGAACACCATGATGATGATGAGGATGATGATGGTTATCCAGGTCAGGTGGAGAGAAGGCTCGCTATCCCTTACAGCCTTATCGCTCAGGCTCTCCAAAGGTGTCAGTTAGCCTCATCGGGTTTTCCCTCAGTTTCTGACATTCACGAGTGGACAGGAGTGAACTTTGACCTGACACGCATAGCGTACTTTTCACTGTTTGTTATTTTTGCTCTACTATTTCGGGACGCCGCTCCAAGTCCCTCCTCGTCCGCTGGAGCTCTCGCCGCGCCGCTCCGCTCGCTCTCTCTCGGGCTGACCTGAGATCAGCTCTGCTCCGTAACTTTTGCACAGCGTTAAATTTTCACGAGCGGCAGGGGGAGGTCACTCACTCAGTGACGTTGTTCTAATATTTGTGGCTTCACAAATTATCGTAAGGGAGACGAAAAACAGTTTAATTTCATTAATCTTGTCATAATTTTGATGACATTCCATACAAACAGAGACAAATACTGATATTAATAAATAATTGCACTCACAGAAAATACACTTACTGAGTGAAATTAAGAGTTTATTTCAATTATTCCCCCTGGCGGTAATTTTATCTCGGTTGTTATTCATAGTGTTGTATAATGTTGTTGTTCATTGAATAAAAAAAGGTCACCCAGTGACGTCTTATGGAAAAATAGCACAATTTTAGTTTTGTAAACCAAGTATTCCTTTTGTCTATTTAGTTTTATTATATGATGGAAATTGTTCAAATGTATTTATTTTGTTCTGTTTTATGCTAAAATTATTTTTATATTATTTTACAGTGTAAATGTTTTATTATTATAGGCTAAAGCGCACACAACAGTTTTAGTATCGAGTCTGCTGCCATTCCAGTTTTTGTCAAGTATAGATAGGGTGCACAAATTATAACAGTTGCAATAATAATATCCTGTGGGTGGCGTTATTATACATCAACATGCAAATTCATGACAATCTTGCACATTTCTTTGTTAGTTTTACTTTTTTAAATCCTTATAATCAAAGATAGGTCAGGATTTGAACCTGCAGGTCCTTGCATTAGAAAAAAAAAACTGTACTAGGCTACTTATGTAAGAAAAAACCTACAAAGCTTTTATTTATTTATTTATTTGTTTGTCATATATCACATATAGGGTACATATGGGTATGACAGGGAATAGAGTTAACGTTTTCTGAAAATGTTCTAGGGTATGACATGATATGAATTAAAAGGGTTGTAAAGATGTCACACAGGCTATTAAATAAATTAAAAGTGAAGATAGCTCTCTTGCCCTTTATCGTCTTTTGCTTTTTCTCATCCCCCCTCTTGTGTTTAATTTCCCCTAATAAAATGATCTGAAATCATGAAAGCCCTCATTGTAACTACAGATCTGACACAGTTCGTACAAAAAGCAAAGCACTTTATTAAATATGCGAACTCTCTTCTATTTCTTGGACGGCTGAATAACTTGCACAATAGCATGCCTTCTGTTCTTAATCTGTCCTACAGCATGCCTCATGCATTGACATTATCAACAAGAGTGCTGCCATTTCACACATTCTCTCCACTTCAGGTCTTTTGAAGAACTCAGTACTTGTGCTTTATCTTAACTTATATAATTTACTGTTGTTTGGGATGTTGATAGTCTAGAATCACAAGTATATAGTCATCTTATAGTCTATAAATGACAGGAAGATGAATGATTGCGTCTTTTTTATTAAATGTAGGAGTAAAATAAACAGTTCTTGTGAAAACTACTTGGAGCACAACAGTGGCATCTGTTGGTAAAATATAAATCTGCATATACCCAGCTAACAGAACTTTCTGGCAAGGTTTTCTCAAGACAAACATTCTTAATAAATTGTTCATTGAAAGTTACCTGGTCTTTAATAACATTTTTTTTAAATTTAGCACAGAAACATAATTTATACATCGTTCATGGAATGTTTTTTCTTCTTCCCTGAAACAATGTTACTACTTGTTCAGAGAACAAATAATATTTACACATTTGAACGTTCCCTTAACATCTGCATACCCAAGAAAAACATTTTTAAAACATTTTTTTTAAAAACTGAGGCATTCAGAAATAGCGTTTTTAACTTAACGGGAAAGTTAGCAAAAACATGTTTTTGTTAGCTGGGTATGCTGGCCTCCAAACTGAAATTCCAGACCAGGAAGATGGAAAATTTCATATTGTACAGAACTGCCAGCTTCAACATATAGGCTATCAACAAACTCCCATTTGCAGGAAACACTTAGACAATGAGTATGTGGTCTGTCTGTCCTTCTGACGGTCTGTGTCACTGCACTGCAGCAGATAGGGCCCGCAAGAGTCTTATCATGCACGCCAGAGAGACGGCGACCGATCCAAGCTCATGATGATAGGACTTTTTTCGTTTTGAATATTCAAATATATAAACTACCCTTAAATTCTTAACAAACATCATCAGTTCGGTCATTCACAGTGTGCTAAACTTTGACCCTGCAACACAATTGTTGTTATTGACTGAAAGGCAGTAGTCTGTTGTACTAGCTTGCTAATTAAGTGTCACACTAACTAGTACGTTATGTGACATATGGGTGCCTCCCTTTTGATGATGTCATCAGTGGTGGTATTACACACACAGTGGGCATCTCAGACTCAGAGTCAAGGCTATTCCTGCTCTTTCAACGTGCCAAATCTATCATTATGCGTGAGATTGTTCATCTACAGATCGGACAGTGTGGGAATCAGATCGGCTCAAAGGTGCGATGGCTCAAAATATGCGTTTTTATGTGTATTTTTATGATTAGCAGCTGCATTAATCATCTTAACCTCAACTTGATTCAAGTTAGCCAATCTGATGCGGGCTTAACAGACAAATGAGAATGCGTTCCTGTATTATGAGTATTAATTAGTAGTTAATTTTCTCAGTTGTTTATGTCATGCATTTCTTTTATTATTATGGTATAATTTTATTAGAGTCTACTGTCATTTTGAACAGCATTCTATTAGTAGCTAAATATTGCTGTAATGTGCTTTTTCAGTTAAAAGCAATAACAAAAACCTCTTTACTACTATATTTGAAATATGAAATATATTTTTAAAGTGAATAAATATATAAAGTTATGGTACGTGCGGTCAAGGGTGTTCACCCTAGAGTGGTCTAGTGTAAGATAAGAGACACAGAGCCTCTTGTGACGGGGTGGGCCTTCTTTATCATGGAAATGAGCTCAGCGGCTTGTGTTTTTCTGAGTGATAGATGCAGTAGAATTGTGGTCAAAACTGAATGGCATCCGGAAAAACAATTGCAAGTCACTTAAACTCAACAGACAAGGCAGTTATTGAAGGCTTCCTTTGACTCTGTGTGTAGAGAATGACCATTTTTGTCATTTGAAATGACAAAACATTTCATTCAGTGCTGAAGATATCAGTTTAAGCAGGTCACAATGCAGTTCATTGGAGAAAATATGGTGACTAATTTCCATGTGTTTGCAGTTCTGGGAGGTGATCAGTGATGAACATGGTATTAACAGAGCAGGAGCGTATGAGGGCGACATGGACCTTCAGCTGGAGAGGGTCAATGTTTACTTCAATGAAGCACATGGTATGCAGACCTACACGTTACATTCATGTTTCATGCTTGTGTACAGTGGCTATTATTCCCAAACTTTTTTTGTCAGCCAAAGCCCCTTTTTAATAATAAACAATTAAACAATAATTCAGTCAATAATTTAACTCATTCACATGTTCATAGTTCTGATAATATAATAATAATAAATAGTGCTGTCAAACGATTAATCGCGATTAATCGCATACAAAATAAAAGATTTTGTTTGTATAATATATGTTTGTATTCTGTGTATATTTATTATGTATATATAAATATACACACATACAGAATATATTTTGAAAATATTTACATGTATATACATGTCTATATTTATAGTCATATAATTTATATTATAAATAAAAATATTTAATATATAAACATAAGATATTTTTCTGAAATATATACATGCATGTGTGTGTATTTATATATCCATAATAAATATACACAGCACTCATACATATATTATGTAAACAAAAACTTTTATTTTGGATGTGATTAATCGAGATTAATCGTTAGACAGCACTAATAATAATAATAATTAATAGTAGTAGTAATAGTATGTTTTAACTCTAATTATAAAATAAATATAAATATTACTGTTGCAAAATTAAATTGTTAAAAAAAACAATTAATATTTAATCATTATAATCGTTAAATGCAGATCAGACTATACAGGTATTTAATTAAATTGCAGCCTTAGATTTCATAATCGCACTAAGCTGTAATAATTATAACGTAGCCCCATTTGTTTAATTTATTTACATTTTTTATTAGCTTTTCATCAACTCACAAACCCAAATGACATTCATACATTTCTAGCACATAAATAAATATCTATATTATATAATATGTTATAAGATTGAAGTCTATGTTGGGTTGAATTTTGGGTATTCTGTGTAAATGTTTATATATATATATATATATATATATATATATATATATTATGTGAAAAATAGGTGACTTTATCTGTAAATGTGTCTTGGACTTGAGGAGCAGAGTAACTTCCTGTAACAAAAGTCTCATTGACATGTTTAATTGCAGGTGGCAAGTATGTTCCAAGAGCATTGTTAGTGGACCTGGAGCCGGGCACTATGGACAGCGTGAGGGGCAGTCACATAGGACAGCTCTTCAGACCGGATAACTTTATACACGGTGAGCCAGCAATCAGCTACATTAAAGACATTTTATTTAGATACCACATGAGTTGAATTCTATAAAATATAAATAGGGATGGTTTCATCACTTCTGAAACATACACTCTTAAAAATAATGCTTCCAAAAGGGGGATTTCACAGTGTTGCCACAGAAGAGCCATTTCAGGCTCCACAAAGAACCTTCAGTAAGCAATTCTTAAAAGAAACTATTTTTTCTTAGTGTAAACAATATATATATTTTTTAAATTAAAGAACCCCTTTCCACTATAAAGAACCTGTTGTGGAATGGTAAGGATCTATGGATGTTAAAGGTTCTTTATAAAGCCATGCGATAGCAATAAAAAACCTTTATTTTTAAGTGTGTATCGTGATATATGCAATATAGATCATATAGATCAATGACATTATTTTGTTTATTAGCCAAATATTACAAAACACAGCTCAAACAGTAGCACAGTGGCCATGAATTTGGTTCCCAGAGAGTGCATCAAATTATAAAATGCATACCTTGCATGCAGTATGAGTTGTTTTAGTTAAAGGTGTCAGCAAAATGTGTGCATGTAATGATGGATTACATTTTTTATCATGTATGATATACATTTATATTATACATTTTATCTTGACCATGAATGAATCTATATGAACAACCATGAATATACAGTATGTAAGTTAGTATCCACACCAGTGCACAATAAAGCGCACTGTAGTTTTGATGTTTGCTGCTTTAAATGCATGTGCTCTTAAAAGTTATTGGCTGCCAATGTTTTTTATCATGAATGAAAACTTGGAAAAAATGATTCCAATGATATAGTTCCTCTCTTTCATTATTGTTATAATTGTGGTGTGGACTTCACTATTCTCATAGAATTATAACTACTATTAAAACATTATAGTTATTGTGGTGAACGAACCCAAACTCAGACTCTGAAACCTGATTGGCTGATACAATGACACAATACCACTCATATGCCAAAACATCATTCCTGATGCTGTGTTCTCTTTATAAATGTAAAGGCAATTCTGGAGCTGGCAATAACTGGGCCAAAGGTCACTATACTGAGGGCGCAGAACTTGTGGAGCAGGTTGTGGATCGCGTTCGTAACGAAGCCGAGAGCTGCGACTGCATGCAGGGCTTCCAGTTCATCCACTCTCTGGGCGGTGGCACTGGTTCTGGAATGGGCACCCTGATTATCAATAAGATCCGAGAAGAGTATCCTGACCGCATCATGAATAGTTTCAGCGTAATGCCCTCGCCGAAGGTCTCCGATACAGTAGTCGAGCCATATAACGCCACCCTATCAATCCACCAACTGATTGAGAATACAGATGAGACGTATTGTATTGATAACGAAGCGCTGTACGATATCTGCTTCCGCACTCTAAAGCTCACAACGCCAACTTATGGAGATCTCAACCACTTGGTATCCCTCACCATGAGCGGGGTCACAACCTCTCTTCGTTTCCCAGGTCAGCTGAACGCTGACCTTCGGAAACTGGCCGTCAATATGGTGCCCTTCCCACGTCTCCATTTCTTCATGTCAGGTTTCGCTCCTCTCACCGCACGCGGTAGCCAACAATACCGTGCCCTAACGGTGCCCGAGCTCACCCAGCAGATGTTCGACGCCCGAAATATGATGACCGCGTGCGACCCACGTCGAGGACGCTATCTGACAGTGGCGGGCATTTTCCGCGGTCGCATGTCCACTAAAGAGGTCGACGAGCAGATGCTAGCCATTCAGCAGAAGAACAGCAATTACTTCGTAGACTGGATCCCTCACAACGTCAAAGTGGCTGTTTGCGACATCCCGCCACGAGGCCTCAAAATGGCCTCCACCTTCATCGGAAACAACACCGCCATCCAGGAGATATTCAAGCGCATTGGAGAGCAGTTCGCGCTCATGTTTCGACGCAAGGCCTTCCTGCATTGGTACACGGGGGAGGGCATGGATGAGCTGGAGTTCACTGAGGCCGAGAACAACCTGAATGATTTGGTTTCAGAGTACCAGCAATATCAGGATGCCACCGCCGACATGGATTACGATGCAGAAGATGAAGTGACAGAAGAGGAGGGTGTGTCATCAACAGCACACAGCACTCGAGTGGAGATTAAGACTGAGGTGGTCACTGAAACGTCTGTCAGCGAGTGACGCGTGGGCTTTAGTGAATATGGCAAGAGTGGATCTGATTGTGTGAAGAGTGAGAACATTCAGTGGCCCCAAAAAGTATTTAGACACTTAAGATACAGTTCGAACTGATATATGAATTACACTGCATTAGAAAAAATGTTTGGCTTGAAAGGTATATATTTTATGTAATTTAATGACAATGTGACTTAAGTGTTCAGATACTATTTTGGAGCCACTGTTCATAGCAAACTGTGAAATATTTCTGACCTCCAGAAGAAAATGATGAATTACATAAATACATAAAAATAGGATATATTCAAAATTCAAATACAATTTTCTAATCTTTCCTATATATTTTCAAAAGTTTGGGGTCAATATGTTTTTGAAAGTCTCACCAAGGCTGCATTTATTTAATTAAAATACAGTAAAACAGTAATATTGTGAATATTATTTATAATATATATTATGAAATGTAAGTTATTTCTGTGACGGGAAGCTGAACTTTCAGAAAAACATTTCAGAAAAACAAAAACATTAAAAAAAAAAAAACATTTCTTATTATTGTCAATGTTGAAAACAGTTTTCTGGATTTGATGAATAGAAAGTTCAAAAGAACAGCATTTATTTGAATGTATAAATGTTTGATCAATTTAATGTATCCTTATAAAGTAAAAATATTCATTCCTTTAAAGAAACAATCTCACTGACCCCAGACTTTTGAATAGTGTATAGTTTATTGTAAAGCTTAATTTATATAAAGATATTAAAACATTAATTTATATTGATGTGTAACATCACTGAAGAACACAACAAAATTTCTGTATGTTCTGTAATAATGAATATCTATAGATATCTTGAGAAAAATACTGGGGGAAATAGATATAGTCAAAACCTTTTTCTTTTGTGTGGTGTAATAGTGCTATATAGAGGCTTAAATTCTTTTGTCATTATTTGTTGTCAATATTAAAAAAATGCTTAATTTCTGTTTTTGTTTTTTTTTTGTTTGCTAATTTTGCTTATCCTTTAAAAGCACAAGACAATTATTTTACCAATATAAACTGCAACGTTTCAGAATAAATTTGATGTATCTGCATTAATTGTACTTGAGTATTTATAATGCTAAAAAGTTTCATGTTTACCATTTCATTGTCACTTATGTCATGCACCCATCAGTTTTCTTGAAAAATGTATTAAAATAATGTTTATATATCAGCAACAGACTAAACTACTCAATTTGTTAATCTAAGGAGTTTTACATAATAAATGAAAACATTGTACATATTTAAAAAGAAATAGATTAATATTTGAAAACCTTTCTGTTTTGTTCATGTAAATTAAGTTCACATTTCTACATAATTAAATCTGATGTATACCTCCTTCCTTGCAGAACCTGAGAAATATTAGTTATATACAAAGAACACTGTAAATACTGAAAAGCCCAATTTGCCCATATTTTACACTGAGATCATACTAAATGCAACATTTACTTCATTTTTAAACAACTACTGGACTGCAAACCAGTAACAGATTTATTGCCTCTTCTGCTGATGCTCTAAAACCAGACATAACCAGTACTACTTATAAGTAAAACTGATCTGACAGATTAACATTACACAATACACCCCGTTTGCCCAGTGAACACCAGCTAAACAGAAAACTCTTAGAATAAAAACACACCAAGTGAAGGGTGTTTTAGTTTGAGACTCTTCATAATTTATTATCAAAAGAACATAGCTATTTCCATTTAATAATCATAACTGCAGGTCTTGTTGTAAATCCAACAGAGAACGTGGAGAAGTGGGGGATTGAAGGATGTAATTACAGATCCTACAAAAAGCAAACAGACAATCAATCATTTATAACAACATAAATTAAAATCTTACAACAGTGCACAAGAAAAAGATTCTAAAGAGTCAGTAAATGCATCGCTTTCTACAAGTGCAGTGCAGTGCAGTTCAGATAAACAGCTGAAATGTTAACTCACATTATACAGTTTTCACTTTAATGACCTTCACACTGGATTCTGCGTTTTTAATCGCCTCAGTTTTCAGCTGTGGCTTCAGTGCTGCCCGCACGACCCTGGCGCAGATCGCCGAGTACCTGATGTAACTGAAATAACAAGACAAATATTAAGTTACTGAATAATTCAAACAATACTGCTCGTGTGAATATGTCCACTGTGATCCAAATTCAACACGACGCTAGTATTACTACAGTCAAATTCATACAGAGCAAGGCCAAACCAACTGTACGGCTCATATATAGCGCACAGATTACAGAGCGTACAGCAATTAAAATACAAATTTCACAGCTTTTTACGTTGTTAACTGTCATTCATTTACCTCAGTCCTGCTTGTCTCCAGTAAGCAACCATTTTCCCCCGCAAATGTGTGTCTTACGTCCGTCAAATGCTGCGCTTCGCGCTGATCAAGGACGAGAGCAAGGCCTGTGCGTCCGCCGGAATTACGTCATATGCCAGCGTACAGTCTCATTGGCTGGCAACCATGCCACTCATCATACTGTCACCTGGAATTGAACCAATCACCGCAGTTTAATGATACAAAATGTACATTAATCATGAACTGAGAGGTTGAATTTTTGTGTATGGATATTTGAAAGTTTGGTAAGTTTTAATTACACAATTTCAGATTTATTGAAGTTTTTTGGATTTTAAACAGTGTATTATATATAACATATTAATTTATTAATCTCTCTCTCTCTCTCAATCGTAATATATATTGATTAATCCCTTTATGCTGCTTGGATTAATTGTGTTGAACAATAAAGAACATTTTCATTTATTGCTTTTAAACAATGCTATTCTTTATCTGAGGATTATACATGAAGAAGTTTCTTTTATTGTGTAGCAATACCCGGATCGACTGGTTTGTTGGTTTGTTTGCATAAGATTTCATATCACTCGATGCTTATTGTTCATACTTACGACCTATAAAAATAATAATAATACTTTGTACAATAGCAATTTTTGCGACCCTACATTACAGTTTAAAATCAAGTATAAAATTTCATAAGATTGTAAAAATTACTTTTATTTATATGGGGACCTCCCTGGTAATATTAATAGTTGCATAATATAATATTTTCTGGTTTGTAATAATTACGGAGTGGGGACGCTCGATACGCCATGACGTGACTCATGTTCCTGTGACGTGATGATGTCATGCGGCCTGGGTTAGAGAGGAGGAAGCAGAGAAAACAACAACAAGCCTGTTGGGTCTGTGGCAGACAGAAGCCGCACTGAGGTGACCCGTCTAGACTAGCAGTCAAAAATCAGTCTAATATCACTCCTTGCTGTCGTCCCGAGGGCAAGATGTCTTTGTTTGGGAAGTTGTTTGGTAGCGGTGGAAAAGGGGGCAAATCTGCAAGCCCCCAAGAGGCTATCCAGCGACTGCGAGAAACAGAAGAAATGTTGACCAAGAAACAAGAATTCCTGGAGAAGAAGATTGAACAGGAGCTTGTAACGGCCAAGAGAAACGGCACGAAGAACAAAAGAGGTGAATTACCTGGCAAAGATTAGCTGGTTAACTCAGGTTAGGTGGTTAGGCTGCTTCGTTAGTTTAGCGTTGTTTTATGTTGGTCTATTATGCAAAGGAATTCATCAAAAACGTATCTTGTAACTGAAATAATATAATTAACGGACTAATTAACAGGGCTAGACTTTTACTAAAACACATGAGAGCTGTCGTTAAAAGCTGTCATACAAAACTGAGAATTAGAATTATCTTGGGATAGATTTTAGGACGATAATTTGCTTTATAATTTTAATAATTCTTTCAGGATGCTTGGGATAGACAGATAAAATGTTGTAGCTCTCCATCTGTTAACTTTTGACCTAGCCTAGTATCCATGGTGATGACAAACATGTACGTCATGTTGGTTGACTCAGGAAACTAAAATAATGGAAATGACATACAATATTATCCCCGGATGTTATATTGCAGATGCAGCCTTTAGTAAATATATCCATACTGTATGTGATAAATGTACTTTATGCAACACATCAGTTGAAGATATTTTAAAAAAAAAATTGTTGCACTTTGTTTCTTTCATTTTAGAGAGAAAATGTTTTAAAAGCCTTAAATTTAGAACCTGACGATATTTTACTTTATTTACAGAGTAAAACTTTTCTGAATAAGAAAATTACTACGTTAATCTTTTAGTAATTTTCACAAAATTGTCCATTGCAAGTCAAGAATAATTTTAAAAATCTCATATATTACCTTCTGTAACAGTGATAAGATATATTTTAAAACCCTTTTAAAAAAGAACACAAAATAAAAATACAAAAAAAAAAAAAAAATTAATGCAGCTGTCCAAATGGTAACTTTATTGTTTGTATGTTTTTTTTTAAAAATTACTATTGTTGTTGTTTTTCTTCTTCTTCTTCTTCTTTTTTTGACATTCTCTGAACTGTTAAATAATACATTCTGTATTTGACTTATTACCGAGCTAAATACATAAAAAAGGACTGCAAACTGCCCATCTACTCAAACCCTGGAAAAAACTTGTCATTTTAAACTCCTACTTAGTCATGGTTTCCATTAGTGTCACTTTCAGGGTGTGGAAATATAATGATTTAAATGTAGTTACAAAAAGTATATTTATAAGTCTGTTTTTTCTGACCCATCGATGCTACTAGAGTTGTCCAAATCCAGAGATAGCTCCATAAATAATTTCAGGGCAACATAAGGACCACATTAAAGAGCTGTCTAGGTTGTGAAGCCTGTAATACAACTCCACATTTAAAGTCCCCAGAACAGAGGTAATCAATAATTGATCTGATTATCCTGTGAGGGCCGCTGGGACACGACGGATGACGATGCTGATGGTTTGAATGCTAGGGGTGTGGGACTGATGTTTGGTCATAGTTTACAATTCCAGTGTCTTCATGGAAAAAGTGTTTAATTTGCATGACCTTTGTGTCAGGTGACGTCTTTGGAATGCCCCGTTGAACGTGCACATGACCTAAGAGTCTGTTGAGGTTTTATTGTATTGCAAACCTGATAAATTAAGGTTACATTCCATATATTGCACAAACACAGCTGCTGTTTTATCTTCTACAAATGAACTGACAACTCAAATCATTGTTTTGACTGTGTATAAAATTCAAATCAGTAGAAAGCAAAAATGGAACATGTTTTGTTTGGTATACTGACAGTATACTGACAATTTTTTGCTTTTTGACATCTGTTTCAAATGTATTTTTCCAGTGTCATCCTGATTTTCAAAAAAAAAAAAAAAGGATAAATGAAAGGCAACTACTACTATGACAGAATTTTATTAGGTTGTTTTTTTAAATAGGTCTATAGTTTTAATACATTTAATTGTTACTTTTAGTTATTAAACTAAGTTATTTAAAGTACTTAAACTAAATGAAAATGGCAACTAGTTGAAATAAAATAAGTTACATTTTTAAAGTATTTTATTTTAGTTCATTTACTTCAGTTATTTTATTTGGTTATTATTTATAATGAAAATATTTTGAATGGGTTTTAGTTTCAGTTAGCATTAATAACCCAGCTTATAAACACTTTAAAATTTAAATAATACTTTTTTTATTATTATTTTGAGAATGAGAATGGGCAGATCTTTTTGAAAATAAATAAATAAATAAATAAATAAAAGTTACAATACAAACACATTGTAATGGTCCTAAAATAGGTTTACTGACTTGGTGCAAAATATAATCACTTTCATTTTTTTTTTTTTTTTTTACTTGACTGGCTTTGTAGGATTCAAGCTGTGCTTGTCATTAATGCATTATTAGACTGCGAACCACATTCTCCCTACAAAGCAACACTTTTTTCTCTTTTTTGCAGCTCACTTGCCTGATTAAGTTTGGTGAGTGTGCCTCATTTAGGAGTCCCTAACTCTGCACCACTGCTTCCCTGAGAAATATTAACAGTAGTAGACTTTACTTTCCATGGTAAAACCCTAATCAGATCTGTTGTGGATCAGAGACCTCACAATTTTAATTTAGTATTGAGAGTGTTACACTGTGGGCTTTCCATCTTACCTTTACTGTACATTTATTTTCCATGCAAACACTTTTTTACCAAAACAACCTGACAATATAGTGCACAAACCACATTACCGGGTAACGGAAGGACTTATAATGCATGACGCTTACTGAGCTAAATCTTAATTGAAATAAAAGGGGCTTCAAATTAAATCAATTGACCAATAATTACAGTGTTCTCTTTAACTCTTTTAAATAAAACCACACTCAGTGTTATGCAGTACTTTTCTAGAGGGTTCCAAAATTCTCTTATTTTGCAGTTTAATCGCTTTACCTTTCTTTCTGTTTGAAACAGCTGCATTGCAGGCACTGAAGCGTAAGAAGCGCTACGAGAAGCAGTTAGCTCAGATTGATGGCACTCTTTCTACCATCGAGTTCCAGCGGGAGGCACTAGAGAACGCTCACACCAACACCGAGGTCATCAAGAATATGGGCTTTGCTGCTAAGGCCATGAAAGCTGCCCATGACAACATGTGAGCAGCTTCTCTTCTATTATCAGTGTTTCCTTCCCTTTTTGAATCAGCCTCACTACGGCAAGGTTTTGAGATCTTAAACAAGATTAGTTTACCAGTGCAAGCTATTAGGTTTTTGTATGGCACATTGATATGGGATATATCTAAATTTGTACTTTCAGGGACATCGACAAAGTGGACGAACTCATGCAGGACATCACAGAACAGCAGGAGCTGGCGCAAGAAATTTCAGACGCAATCTCAAAGCCTGTCGGGTTTGGGGAGGAATTTGATGAGGTAAGATTAAAACAAGCAAACTCCACAGCCATGATGAAAGCTTTACCTGCTGAGCTTTTGGGAGATTTATGTGCTTTTACAAAGGTGCTGTTTACTCCTGCTATTAACATCTAATTTGGGTGAACCGATTACAAGTAGACCGCACTGAATACTGGTCTAAATGGGTCTAGTCTAGTGCATTTATAAGGTGCTCAGGATGTTATCACATTGCATGTGTGTGTGTGTGTGTGTGTGTGTGTTACAAATGCTCATGCAACTACATCAAAGATCCGCTTACGCATTAACACAATATTTGTGCCAAAGACCTGTTAAAACTGTTAGGTGAAGCTTAATTTGAGATAAAAAGCCCCCAGAAGGTTGGTAAGATTTTTTTTTTTTAATGTTTAAAGTCACTAATACTCACTAAGGCTGCATTTATTTGTTCAAAAATACAGTTAAAAACAGTGATATTGTGAAATATTGTTACAATTTTTTTGTATTTGAATATGTTTGTGATGCAAAGCTGAATTTTCAGCATCATTGCTCCAGTCTTCAGTGTCCCATGACCCTTCAGAAATCATTCTAATATGCTGATTTGCTGCTCAAGAAACATTTAGTATTATTATCAGTGTTGAACACAGTTGTGCTGCTTAATATTTTTGTGGAAAGGTTTCTATTTCAAATAAATGTTTCTATTGATTAAAGTGTCCTGAAAAAAAAAGTATTTTTTTTTCAGGATTCTTTAAACAATAGAAACATTTATTTGAAACAGAAATCTTTTTCAACATCCTAAATGTCTTTGCTGTCACTTTTGATCAATTTAATGCAGCTTTGCGGAATAAAAATATTTTTTCTTTCTTTCAAAAAAAAAATAAAAATTGAGATGCACATTAATACTAGATATAAAGAGATGTTGTGTTGTTTCAGGATGAGCTGTTAGCAGAACTAGAGGAGCTGGAGCAGGAAGAGTTGGATAAGAACCTCCTGGAGATCGGAGACAATGTACCACTGCCAAACGTGCCCTCTACATCCTTACCTGCCAGACCAGGTACTAAAAACACGCACACACACGCACACACACACGTATACACATTCACACACATGGTGTTTGGAAACACAAGTCTCCTTATATCATCTAGTTTTGTTTTAGACAGTTCTAGTGTGTCATGCCAACGCTGAAAGAAATTTGGTGACATTTTTCACTTAGAAATTGCTAGTAAATTTCACACATTGAATGAAACATGACATTTTTATGTAAAAAAAAAAAATAATAATAAATTGTATTTTGGTAACACTTAAAGCTTTAAAGTATAATAAAGGTATTCATAATATAAGTTGTAATGCATTATTTGTAATGCAGTATTTCTCTAAATAATTGTCACAGTTAAAATGCATTATAATGTGTAATGATTTGTTTGTCGTGTTTTAGTGCATTATACTTTCTAAAGGTGTAACAATGAATAGATATGTATTATTAATGTGGCTATAATTATTCATGAGATCATACGATTCATTATAAGTTGCATTAAAAGGCATAATTAATGCATTAAAACTACTTATAATAATAATAATTTTTACAACTTTGAAAAATAATTTTTGCAGTGGATGTGAGTTTTGTTGAAATTGTTTGTAAACAAATATTTTATTTGAAAAACATTAAGACTGTAAGATGTTATTTAACTTTTTACTAATATTATGTTTCTCAAATCATGACATTAAGTAAGTTCTGGCCATTTTGATGCTGCACATTGCTTCTTTAGACTCCTGCAAATGTGTTTATAATGGTCTTGTATTAAATGCAGTTCTTGAATGTCTTTCATAAATGCAGCAAAGAAAAAAGAAGAAGAGGATGAGGATGACATGAAAGACCTGGAGGCGTGGGCTGCCAATTAATGCTCCCGAAACCCATACACACTATACAAGGCATAAACCTCACTCCGATACCTGTTACTAAAGGACCTGGAAGGACTCTTCAGTATGTTACAGTATGACGTCTTTGTGTCTAAAATAGGTTAATATTTAAACACACACATGAGAGGAAAACAAAAACATAAATGCAACTGCTCAAAAAAATGACAAATCTCCGCCAGGCTTACGGTCAACACACTCATCTAAGCAAGTCTGAGATTTTGCCTCGTTTCTCCTCATCTCTGGACTGTTCAGACACGACAAAAGGCTTGTTGTAGATCAGTGTTTGTGTGTTCGGCACTCCATTACCTGTAAAAGTAGTCACATATTTTCAAACTTCCATCACAAGGAATCCTCCGCTTGGTCCGAGAAACCAATACTCATGGAAACCCTTTGCACGCAGGGGAAAGTGTCTGTAACAATCTGTCGTCTTTTTGGAGAGAACATGTGGTATATTACGAGTTCATTTGTTCGCAAGTTCTGTTAAAAGCACTGTAAGCCCCGTTTGAATCTGTGCATCGAGCGTTTCAGTGCAGGTGCTTCCCACGTACAATATCCGCAGCGCCCTTTGGACGTCCTAGATCAGCACTTAGGCTTTATGAGTACAAGTCTTGCTCTCCGTTTCGGGACTGAGGTGGGCATGAAGGTTTGAGTGCTGCTGCAACTGTAAGGCTTTTACTGTACATAGCATCTCTCTTTAATGGCATGACGGTTTACGGTCTCCTGACAGCATGGGATTCCTATATGGAATGGGTCTCTTCACTCGAGAAACGTGTACTGTATTTGAGATATTTCAGAAATACTGGCTCATGATTCTAAGATATCTTTACACTAGAAGTGGTTTCTTTAGTGTTGTGTTAGGGGAAAAAATGACAAGGTTTGTTGTAGATTGTCGTCTTATATTTGAGATGTGAATGCATTCAAACAGATTTGTACAGACAGGAAAGACCGCACAGATTATTGTAATATCATGCTTTATTTTACAGAGTGCACTATTATGATGTTCTGGCACAATGGTTTTATTCATTTTCCTCTCCTGAGAGTCTATAAAACTTTTGAGTATTGAATATTGAGAGGTGAGAGAAGCACTAAACACTAACGGTTTATTTATCAGACTCAGATCGTTTCATTCACGTTGTTTGTCTTTTTGACACTCTTGTTTATGTTGTCCTTCTCTGCCTTTCAACCTTACACCTACATTAAAGTTTTGCCAAACTAACACCTCTCTGGATTTTTCTTTGCGTTTTAGATGTTTCTTTCCATTGTTTGCCTAATATTTCTTTATTTATGCACTTCACAGCATCAGTGCTCACCCTGAAGATGTGGTTTTGTCTATTGAATATTGATTTTGTAGAAATGGTGTCCAGGTAGGAGAATCCCCACTGGTCCATGACAAGCATACAGTCAGTAATCTTTCAGAGACACCAATGGAATATGTTATGGTGCTTTTCTGTTTCTTTCTTGCAGTGGAAAGGAAAATTAAGGCTTTGAAGCAACATGCTGTCTGTAATAATGCAAACTGATTTGTACAGGATGTGAAAGACGAAGCTATAATACATTTGTATGTTTCCATTATCTTGTAGGTGCTGGATTTATCATTGTTATATCATTATCGTTATAACCTCACTTATTATTGTTATTAAAATATTTTGACTTGAGTTTCTATTGGTCCTGGTACATGACTTAAAGAATTCAACTAAAATGAGGCTTTATGAGGCTTCAGCACAGTTAGAGCACTTATGTGAAAAATAAATACATATGCACTACCATTCAAAAGTTTGGGATCAGTAAGATTTTTTTTAAATATATGAATAAATTATAATTAAAAGTGGCAATAAAGAAATGTTGCATAAGATTTCTATTTCAAATAAATTCAGAACTTTCTTTTCATAAAAGAATCCTGAGAAAGTAATCTCAGTTTCTACAAAAGTATTAAACAGCACAACTGTTTTTAACAATAATAATAGAAATGTTTCTTGAGCAGCAAATCGGCATATTAATGATTTCTGAAGGATCATGTGACACTGAAGACTGGAGCAATGATGCTGAAAATTCAGATTTGTAATAAATTATCTTTGAAAATACATTGAAACAAAGTATTTAAAAAATAGCTGTTTATAATAATATTTCACAATATTACTGTTTTACTGTATATTGGGTCAAATAAATGCAGCCTTGGTGAGCATAAACTACTCGCAAAAACATTTTTTTAAAATTGTACGATTTACAAATTTTGGAAATATTTTAAATATTATTTCACAATATTACTATTTTACTGTATTTTTGAACAAATAAATGTAGTGCTGGAGAGCATGAGACTTTCAAAAGCATTAACAAATCTTACCGACCCCAAACTTAGTTTGTCTAAGTAATAATCTACCTCAACATTTAAACTCAGATCAGCCAGTTGCACGATTCTGACCTCATACCATCCACTAAAACATTTAACAATTTTATGATTGACAGATTGTTTGGTAAATCTGTCAGTGATATGTAAATCAGTCTTTCAGGTTTAATTTCATCACGCAAACCAGACAGTTTCAGATATGGGGATAAACATGGGGCATATTTTGAGGACATACTGAATGGACTTTATACAGGGGGCCCTAGTGTTATCCAAATAACCCAAAATATCCCCTGTTCAACTGAAACTGTTAGTAGTGGCTCTAATTTATAGGGATTTTAATGATTTTTTTTTATTTTTACAAATTCAAAAAGCAACTTTCTTCCCACCAGCTCAGATCCGTCCTCATGATGTTAAATATTGGTAAAAAAACAAAAGCCAGTTCAAACTTGTAATGGTATATCTCCACATTCCAAATGATATTACACGCCTTAAACCACCGTGGATTCTCATTGGCTATCGTAGGACCGAATGAACACGCCCACGATGGTTTATTTTAGAGCGATAAGGCGGGGCATATTTCGGCCAATAAGAAACGAGAGGCGGCATGATCTCATGAATATTAATACAACCGGTTTGTACACGCTTATATTCAAGTTCACATAACAAGTTACCTCCTTCTGCACTCACTCAGGTCCACAGCGGGGCTCAAGACCAACCCATATCAGGCTTACCTAACGACAACACAGCAAAATGTCAGAGAAGCTTCCATTCAAAGTTGGTTAGTATAAGTTTATTTGATTATTGACTTTAGATCATGCTCGATGCTGTTCTGCACAAAATCATGCTATCATGTTTTTGCCGCCAATGCTAATTAGCTAATTTCACTGTAGTGATTTCTAATACGCGCTTTAATGGACTCACGATAAAGCATACGAATCTCTGCAAAAGGGTCTTGAGTTGTATTTTTGATCGAGCATGGATTTGCTGCAGATCTTCAGTTGCTAGTGCTTATGTATCACATGGCAGTAGAGGCGTCATTGTCAGCACTGCCTTTCACGAGACGCACTATTGCAAACCCAGCCCCATAAAATCACTGTTCGCGCACTTAGTATGTCTGTTTTATTATCATAGCCGTTTTGTGCTTACTCACAAAGTAGTGTATGTGATTTTATATCTAACACCTGTCAAACAAGCTAGCGTGGTTAGACGGGAAGAAGAAAGTTTGGAAGTTGTAGTTTTTTGCGTACGCTGTAGAATCTCCACCGCATGAGAGTTGCTGCACTGTTGGACTACATTTCCCATAATGCAGTACTCAAACGCGCCGCCACTTTTCGCTGCTCGTAGTCATTCATTTATGAGAATCGGTTCTTTTGAACAGTTCGTTCGGTTCATAAAATGGCTCAGCTGCTCTTACGTCATCACGTGGACCCTGAAACCCCGAAACCCCGACATCAATGCTTAAAATCTTCATGTAGGAAAATAATGCTGTTTATTACAACTCTTCAGTCATGCTTTATTAATAGTTGTTAATAGTAATTTTATGCCTCTTAGTTCTGTTTGTTGTAAACCTTCGAACTTAGCAATTTAGAGCCTGAATATGATTTGTGTTTACATTAAACAATATTGAAATAATTCAAAATAATTTAATTCATTTATTACAGTATTCGCACTATTTCATAAAATAGTGCTTTTATAAAACTAGCTGTGCTTCGTTTGCCTGTTAATAAAACTATCATACAAGTCATAAACATTTCCAGTTCGTATCGGCGAAACTATCGGTTCACTCCAGTTAGTTTTGTGAATCAGTTCAATCGATTCATTGAAAAGGTCCAGTTCAAAAGAACGGTTCCTCTGCGCGTGGTTGGCCAAAAGTTAATGTTATGCGCCAAAAAGGTATACTTTGAGTTGCGACAGATTAAACAGTTAAGTTCCTATCTTCACTGTTGTTTTTGCGTCGCGTTTAGTCACACGTCAGCTCAGTCAGGACTTGGCACCTGTTCCTCAGGCTTTCGCAGCGTCTGTTGTTTTTCAGCAAACATCTCTGATGTTCTCTGTGCAGATAAGGCACAAGTAACTCAATAGTAAATCTAGCTGGACTTTGCTCCCTAGTCTTAAGAGATCAGAGTTCAGTTTTTCAAAATCAGTGAATGAAATTTCAAAGTGCACCAGTACAGTACTGCACACTTATTTATTAATAGTCCATTCTGAAGGCATATTACAAGGTTTCCATGGTCAGTGGAAAACCTGGAAGTAACAGGAATGGGAAAATTATGGAAACATTTAAGTCACTGAAATTGGAAATTCACTTTGCTAAAACACCGTCTTCATATTAAACTAAACAAATACTCTTGCTAGTGTGTTTTCCTCCATGTCTGCAGTGGTAATAACCCTGGTAGTAAAATATAATCAGTGCAGACTGAGAAAATGAATATCCTTTGGGTTGCCTATTGGTTGTTAAGTGTGCATATGAAACCAAGCACCATCTCCTCAACCAGTTCAAGACATGTTAGGTATGTGGTTTTGGGTGTCATCTGTTGAATTCCTATCCTAGATATCCAAATATGAGACTGACACTTTAAAGACTGCTTTAACTTGCATGTTATAATGGGATTTGTTGTTACTATTTAACTATGCTCTCAAATGCATTAGCGAAAGTTTACATAATCTGTAGTAGTTTGGCTGTTTAATTTAATCATTCTTTGCATAAAAAAAATGCATAATCTGTTGTCATTTTCTCTCTGTCCAGCTGATATCAGCCTGGCTGAGTGGGGACGTAAAGCCATCGACATAGCTGAGAATGAGATGCCGGGTCTGATGAAGATGAGGGAGCTCTATGGCCAGACCAAACCCCTGAAGGGCGCTCGCATCGCAGGCTGCTTGCACATGACTCTACAGACCGCTGTACTCATTGAAACCCTGACCGCCCTCGGAGCTGAGGTGAGCGTGCAAACACGAAACCATGGAAGAAATGGTTATTACCCCCCCAAAAAATAAAAACTGATTTATATTTGTGTTAATAAATTGCATTTTGCACTAGGTTTGACGTTATTAGTTTATGAATGGTCTTTGTATGGAAAATAACAGCACATTAGCATTCTTTGAAATTTCATCAAATTCTCAATAGCTGCTTTAAAATTCTCCATTTTAGTAAACAATGACAGAATTTTCATTTTGTAGTGAAATAGTACTTTAAAAAGGTTTAAAAATGTAAAATTGAACATTTATGACTTTGCTGCTTGTTGGTTTCACTAAAGTAAAAAATAATATGGTATTGCTATATGGTTTTCTGTGTCAGTACAGTAGCTTTTTTGTTGCAATAAATTAAAACGTTTATTCAGTAAGGATGCATTAAATTGATCAAAAAAGTGATAGTAAAGTCATTTGTTATTTTGCAAAATATTTCCATCTCAAATAAATGCTGTTTTTTTAACTTTCTGTTCATCAAAGAATCCTGAAAAAGTCATGGTTTTCCAGAAAAAAACATGGAGCAGCACAACAGTTTTCAACATTGATGATCACAATAAGTGTTTCTTGATCAGCATATGTGGCCCTGGAGCACAATCCAAAATCTTAAGTCGCTGGGGTATATTTGCAGCAATAGCCAAAAATAGATTGTATGGGTCAAAATGATTGATTTTTCTTGTATGCCAAAAATCATTAGGACATTAAGTAAAGATCATGTTCCATGAAGATATTTGGTAAATTTCCTACTTCATTTGGACAGCTTTAAAGGCGATTTTCTCAATATTTAGATTTTTTTCCGCCCTCAGATTCCAGATTTTCAAATAGTTGTATCTCGGCCAAATGTTACCCTATCCTAACAAACCATACATCAATGGAAAGCTTATTTATTCATATAACCTTATGACTGGTTTTGTGGTCCAGGGTCACATATTAGAATGATTTCTAAAGGATCATGTGACGCTGAAGACTCAAGTAATGGTGCTGATCACAGGAATAGATTAAAAGAGATTAAAATTGGAAACTGTAATTTTAAATAATATTAATATTACACAATATTTATTTACTATATTTTAGAATGCAGTCTTGGTGAGCATTAGAGATTTTTCAAAAACATTTTTAAAAAATCTTAACAAACCTGTGTATGCCATGCTATTCTTTGAAATGTAAATACCATGGTATATAAATACGAGATTTCATATAATTACAACTTGATTCCATTATTTTATCATGGCATTGCCAAAGTAATTTGTTTGGAAATGGACAGTACAGTTTCTTCACCTTTTCCTACTCCTGGATGCCTAACCTTGCTGTCTGGCTGAAATGCATTGCTCTTCTTATCCTCTATTTCCTCTGTCAAGCTGGAATTTCCCAGCCCAAGGCCATATTTTATCCGAAAAGTTATGAAACTAATGTATGAAGTCTGTGCACGTCACATGCTCTCATTCCTTCTCCTTGATCTCTGTCTGCTCCAGGTCCAGTGGTCCAGCTGTAACATCTTCTCCACCCAGGATCACGCAGCAGCAGCCATTGCTAAATCTGGCGTTCCAGGTAACAGGTGTTAGTGTGCTAGACTTCTGCAGTCCTGCCCGCTGTTTGCTCTAAAGCTGCGTAATCAAGTGTAGATAAGGAGAACTCAGAGTTTAGAGACGCATCCAGCTTAAAGCATGTGCTTCATGCTGGGTAAACCTAGAATCAGCAAAAAAGGGTTTAATCTTTAGATTTGACTCAACATTTGTGAAGGACTAACATGCAAGAGCATGCAGGCAAAGATAACTTTATCAACGTCATCATTACAGCTTTCAGTTGATGAAAGACCATTCCCATGCAGTTTTTAAACACTGAACTCCTGAAAGGGATACAAGCTGAATGATTTTTAGAGTTAAAAAATGTTAAATTTTTTATAAAAGATTGCAAAACATTTATCTAACAACATCAAACCATTTTTTAGCCTGTGCTTTTCCGGTGTAAGATGCTTATTTTAAAGGAACACTCCACTTTTTTTGAAAATAGAGTCATTTTCCAACTCCCCAAGAGTTAAACAGTTGAGTTTTACCGTTTTCGAATTAATTCAGCCGATCTCCGGGTCTGGCGGTAGCACTTTTAGCGTATATCATAACTAGTTACCTAGCTGGGGACTACTTTCAGGCGCTTGCTCCACCCATGGTATGGCAGCAAAGTTCTTTGATTATTACGCCGGAATGAGAGTATAGTTCCTAGCCATATCGGCCTAGAAAATCGCAACTTATCATTTTCCGTCAGTCTTAGTACACGATGTAACTACAGAAGAGTCAATTTTAAATAGGAAAAATATAGAAACTCTTTGGTCATTTTTGAGCGAGATGCTAACGGTCTAATCAGATTCAATGATCTACACTAAGCTACGCTAAAAGTGCTACCGCCAGACCCGGAGATCGGCTGAATGGATTCGAAAACGGTAAAAGTCAACTCTTTAACTCTTGGGGAGATGGAGAATGAGCCTGTTTTCAAAAAAAGTGGAGTGTTCCTTTAAGTGTCGTCTTGGGCGGCAACTTCAGTGCTCCAATAAGCATAACATGAACATATATTATAATAATCACATATTTTGGGTCTGGTTAAATTTATCAATACTTTAAGTATTACTTTTAAGATTCAATAGAATGAACTCAAAATATATTTATAATCAACATGTCTCTCTCTGTGTCTGCTGTCTTGGATGGATTTGTTTTTCACTGATCACAGTGCATTATGAGATTGCCTTCTCCACAAAGGATAAGCCTAAGTGCTGCCTAAGAACTTGGCCTTAAGAAGGTATTTTAGTTAGCAGCATAATTATGCTGACAGCCTTTTGTAATCACTTTTGTGTTGCTAGCACTATGATGCATTAAAATGCTGCTTGCTAGCTCACTAGGTTGTGGAACAGATACATATATTACTTTTTAATTTAGACCTTTATACATTGGGGTTTTGAGACTAAATTGGAGATGCAGCTTATATGTTTGAATTAGTGCTAAAGCAGACTTATTTGAAAATAAAAATATTCAAATATTTATAAAAGGCACAATATTATCTGATATTTCAGTGACAGTAGCGTGAATAACATGCACTACTGTTTAAAAGTTTGGGGTCAGTAAGATTTTATTCTTAATGTTTTTACAAAATCTCAAATGCTCACCAAGGCTATATGTACAGGTATTTGATCAAAAATAGTGAAATGAATAATATTAAAATTTAAAATGTTTTCTATTGTAATATATTTTAAAGTGTTATTTATTTCTGTGATGCAAAGCTGAATTTTCGGCATCATTACTCCAGTCTTCAGTGTCACATGATCCTTCAGAAATCAAGCTGATTTACTGCTCAAGAAACATTTCTTATATCTTATTCTTATCTTATTATCAGTGTTGTAAACAGTTTTACATTTTTTACTAAAACAATTTCAGGACGTTTTGACTAAGAAGTTCAAAAGAACAGCGTTTATTTGAAATCTAAATTTTTATAACATTAATATTTTACTGTCACTTTTAATTTAATGTGTTTTGCTGAATAAAAGTATGAGTATCTTTCAAAAAAAGACTGACCCCAAACTTTTGAATTGATTAGCTGACTTTGCATTAACTTTTCCATACTTGGAAGTAATACGGTTTTATAGTATTTCATGTGAAACTATTAGTCTCATTTAGAGTGATGACAGTAGGTGATTGTTACTTGTATCCATTGCTTATGTAACAGCATTTCTCAACTAACTGTTGCACCAGCTAGAAAATAATGCCACATTAAATCTATCAAACATATTTAGAGCTTGTCGTGGTTCCAAAAAGAGCAGATTTTCAGCAATTGATAACATTCTGTCCACTTCGCACCTTATTCTGGCAAAGAACCATTTACTTGTAACATTGTTACGTTTATTCATGTAAAATTACACATTTATTTTTGGTATGTAATGCAGGTGAATATGAGTTAAGATGTAAGTTTGAAAATAACCACTCAAACAAACTTTGCAAACCCAGTGAATAGTCCATCCATTTCAATAATATTTGTAGCAGCTAGTTACACAATTATATCTGTGTCTAATATGTGAGTGTGTTGTTTGTGCATTGTAGTGTATGCTTGGAAGGGAGAGACCGATGAAGAGTATGTGTGGTGCATAGAGCAGACCATCTACTTCAAGGACGGTCAGCCTCTCAACATGATCCTGGACGACGGTGGAGACCTGACCAATCTGGTGCACCAGAAATACCCCAAACTGCTTGCAGGTCTGTGTTTGTTCTGTCAGCATCTTCTCACCCTCATCCTGAACAGCCAGAGATCACAAAGAGTCAATCAGACTACAGTGCCTCAGTTGCTATCATTGTCTGGATTTCCCTGGCTAGTAATAACAGTACTTCTGGCCTGCTGATGCTTATCATTTAGTTGTACTGTACTGCTGTTTAATGGCCACTAGATGGCAGGCCATTCCGTGATCAAGCTGCTCTATTCTTGACTAAGCAAAGAAAGCGAGCATTATAGTGTAGTATAGTGCAGTCTTAGAAAACTGAAAAGCAGAGATAACCATAACCATAAAAGGATTTAGAGGTATCCGTTGTTGTATTTGACAGTCATGAGTCATGTGGTGTTAGTTTTATGCTATAAATGTCAAATTTTAATAGGTCAAATTTATGAGGCTGCTCTATTTGACCTCTGAACTTTGGTAGGGTTAAGAATCTGAGCTGGTAACACAAAGGTCAGCTCTCTGATTCTATGTAGTGTCCTGGGAAACTGAAGAACTGTTAAATACTTTTAATTTAAACAATGTTTTTAACCAGGTGGCACATGGATTCCTGCAGTTAGTGAACTTTAAATAGCACTGGATATAAAACTCATGCTAAATGTTGCTTGCCTCTATCAAGTAAAGGTCTGTTTAATTATCTCTTTTTTTCATTTCGTAGTTTGAGTTAGTGTGTTTTTTTTTTTTTGTTTTTTTTTTTCAAAGAATTATTGCTTTTATTCAGCGGGGATGCATTAAATTGACCAAAAGTGACTGTAAAACGGTAATAATGTTACAAAAGATTTCTATTTCAAATAAGTGTGGTTCTTTTGACCTTTCTGTTCTTCAGTTGATCTTGAGAGAAATGTATCACAGTTTCCTCAAACATATGAAGCAGCACAACTGTTTTCAACATTGATTATTATAAGAAATAATTCATCACAGTTTCATATTAAAATATTGAAAAAATTTGAAAATGTAGTAATATTTCACAATATTACTGTTTTTACTGTCTTTTGGATCAAATAAACAACCTTGGTGAGCATAAACTACTTTCAAAAACATTCCAAATTTTGGACGGTTGTGTAGGTAAAATTTCTTAAATATGAAAACTGCTATAAGTGATGGCAGGGTAATAAAGAGGAAAAATAAACCCTACAAGCTTCCTATTATTTCTAAGGGCCTGAAATGGGGTCTTTCTGCCACTCCTGCTTATGGCGGGTGAATGTAGACAAATTACAGTCCATAATTATTTATAACAGACCATGAAATGACTCAGAATTAAGCATTGGATAGATTGGAAATATCATGGAATTTTAAATGTTTTTTTTTTTTCCCATTCATGGAATTTTCTATGATATAATATAATTATATCATAGAAAATATAGTTAGATACATATAATTTGAATCAAAAAAAATTTTCAGTATGTTTTATTTGTAATATGTGTTCTATTTATGTTCAGTATTCTTTCTTTTTTTTGAGTGTGATATTGAGTGTGATAACAGTATTAAAAAAGTTAACCAGTTATTGCATGTGACTAGAAAAGTCATGGAAAATCCTGTAAATTCATTGGTCAGAAAGTGCAGGAAACCTGAATAGATGCTACACAAAATATAGAAGGGAAATATTTTCATTATATCATTTTATTGACTTTTTTTTGTTTCATTTAATAACTTTTTTACTTAAAGTACTGCCCCTGACATGCAGTCATTCACGTCTTGGCTATTGCTGTGTCCAGTTTTAGCATGTCTGGAACGCAGTATTGACCAGAATGTGTTTTATATTTAACATTATGGCACAGATTTGTAATGTTATCCATTGCATATGCACAGGAGATGCTGGCGCACATCATTTTGTCTCTCGCAGCATCAAACTTAAAGTTAATAGCCAGTCTCTCTGAGAAACTGCACAAAAATCAAGACCTGCAGTGACTTTGCTCCTCGTATTCTCATTTTGTGTGGCTTAACGCCAGAAATGTTTCCACATGGAGTTATGATAATACTTTTGGCTTCCAAGATATAGTATATTTTCCGCTAAAGCGAAAGTTGTCAGAAGATATCTGACAGTCACTAATCTTTCCTTAAGTAGACACTTGAAATGTCTTGGATTTGATTCGGTCACATCAGTTACACCATTGAGGGTCAAGATAAGCAAAAATAAAATTTACCGGCCAACTAGTAAGTTCAACATTCCTTCCAGACAGATGCGCTGAGCAGGATTTTCTGGGTCTTTAACATTTGCTAAATGTCTCTTTGTGGTCTCTCTCTCAGGAATCAAGGGCATCTCTGAGGAGACCACCACAGGAGTTCACAACCTCTACAAGATGTTGAAGAAAGGGGAACTGAAAGTTCCTGCCATCAATGTCAATGACTCCGTTACCAAGGTAATCTATTATTACAAGCATATAATATCATTACATGGTGTTGTCCGGATATTCGCTGTCGTCATTTGATGGTCTGTTTTGTTCACAGACAAATGTGAGCACATTATGCATGGTTATAATATTATATGGCTGTTGTAAACAAAAGTATTTATTTGAGACCGACTTATTCTCCCACTTCCTGCAGAGTAAGTTTGACAACCTGTACGGCTGCCGTGAGTCTCTGATTGACGGCATCAAGCGTGCCACAGATGTGATGATTGCCGGTAAGGTGGCAGTGGTGGCCGGGTACGGTGACGTGGGTAAGGGCTGCGTTCAGGCCCTGCGAGGGTTCGGTGCCAGAGTCATCGTCACAGAGATCGATCCCATCAATGCTCTGCAGGCAGCTATGGAGGGTATGTTGTGTTTATGAGGACACACATTTGTATAATGACATGGGTATGATATGGGTATTTCAATGTGAAGGTGATTTATGAGAACACTTTCTGTGCCCCCGTAATTCAAAAGGCTTAAAAAACATACTAAACGGAATAAGTCTAAAAATGCAGAACGTTTCCTGTGAGGGGTAGGTTTAGGTGTAGGGCGATAGAAAATAACGGTTTGTGGAGTATAAAAACCATTACGCCTATGGAGGGTCCCCAGAAACCATAAAAAAACAGTGTGTGTGTGTGTGTTTTTCTTTCCTTCTTGTCAAAGACGAGATGCCCCATTTTGGTGTCTGCATCAAATTAAATTCACAAAAGTGATTTTATATACTCAAAGCATATTAAATGCTAGTTAAGTGTCTATTTTAAAGTTTCAAATAACACTTGTGAAAATAAAATGTCAAAATATAGGATTAAAATATTAAATAATGTTCCATTGTCATTCAGCATAAGATATATTCATGTAATATGTTCATGTAAATGAAACAACATACTAATTCTGACCTGTACTTATTAAAAAATATAAAAGAAGTGATCATACTAACTTTTATTATATTTTAAATGACCAAAAATGTCTTTGACAAATAGGTAAAACCTAGTGGTTTAAAGAACAGTAGCATAGACTGATCATTTTGAAGATCTAAGACAAATAATTAGTATTTTAGGGGCTGTACTGTGATCCTTAAATAGTCTTTTAATAACATCCAATAATTCTGGTTCTAAATATGCCTGACATAGTTTTACAAACTATTTTTGTGAATTTTTGTAAGATTTTTACTGAATTTTTTTTTGTAAGTCATAGTAAAAATATATTAGTCATTATTTTTGACCAGAAAAGAATAAATAAATAAACAGGACACATTTTAATATATGGGAAAAAAAATAAAGGTGTTTTGAAATGCCCCTTCCATCTCTTTCTTGAGTGGCAAATCAGCATTTAATAATAATTGCATATATTAATATTATAATAATATAAATATTATATTTGTTAAATATTTATTATTATAATTATTGTTGTTTTTGTTGTTGATATTATTGATAGGCCATTCTGTTCTCTATTGGCTAACTATATTGGCTGTCGTTCTTGTTAATGTTTACTTAACATTACAAACTTACTTTTCCACATAGGAGTAAAAGAGCCCGTTATGAACCAACAGTATTTTTTAAGGAGCTATATTTGGAAAGTTGTTGTAACTACAAGGCAGGCTAGTTTCAGAAAAGTTGATTTTTGTGAGTCTGATTGCCTTGCATTTGGCTCTTGTTACACAGGCTATGAGGTGACCACCATGGATGAGGCCTGCAAAGAAGGAAACATCTTTGTGACAACCACTGGCTGTGAGGACATTATCCTTGGCAGGTTTGTATTGTTAATCAGACCTGAACCAGCTAACAGATGTCAAGCTAGAGTATGTGTTGCACTGCATTTAGTGTCCCCTCGAGAACTGAGAAAATTCTATTTCCGATTTTAATTCCCGGTTTCATAATCATTCTTTGTTGTTTTAAGATGGAACAGATGGAAAATATTTCAAGAACGATTCTTGTAGCAATTTCAGCAGCTTTTTGCCCAATGATGGGGTCACTTTTGATTTCAACAGGAAAGTAATAAATCAAAGTATTTATGGAACAACAGGTTATTACTCAATCAAGTTTACGGCATCTAGAAACATTAATGTCTTTGTCTTGCCTTAGCCTCTTGTTTCAAACTTAGTTTGTCTCAGAAATACAAAAATTGTGGTTTATTGTGAACTGTTCACCTGTGCATGTTATTATTTAATTTTTTTTAAAGAAAAAATGTGTTCGTATCTTCAGTCAAAGTGTAGGATGTTTGCTAGTGGCCAAATAGCTATTTCAGCAAACACAGTTTTGGCTCCACCCTGCTATGAAATGCTGCTTTTCATAATCTTATCAATTCTAGACGTAGAAAATCAAGTTGTTGTTTTAATATAGCGCTTGCCAAGGCTGTATTTATTTGACAAATAATAGTTCAATTATATATCATAAATAATAATAGTAAAGATGCTTGTTTTACTGATTACTATTGTTCAAAAGTTTTTTTTTTGTTTTTTTTTTTGTTTTTTTTTTTGTCTTTAAACAAAGTCTCTTATGTTCATCAAGGCTATATTTATGTGATCAAATCTTCAGTAAAACCAGTAATATTGTGACAGTATTACAATTTAAAGCTGCAGTCCGTAAGTTTTGCCTCTTTGTCGCCATCTCTGTTTGAAAACCTGGAATTGCAGTTACTTGCGGAATTATCTTGCTTGCGTGGGATGTGCTCCGGCACGGCTCCAGCGTGAATGAATCTAATGTTTTGAGGTGAATGTGTTGCTGTCAGTCACTGCACCGGTGTGGATGTTTACTGTACTTCGCAAACACAGATTCTAGCCTACGTCTTGGAATATATGACCCAAATAAGACTTTTCACCGTATTTTGCCATCTGAACAAGTAACAAGTCTGCCACGTTTGTGCTGACCAACTGAGGAAAAAAGCATTACAATAAATCTAAAGATCGGTTAGCTCATATCACATCAAACCGTTCAAATTATTATTATTGTTATACTTTATTCTCAAATTATTAATGTTAACAACATCAGCATTGCATGACTGAGTATAGTGTGTATTAATGTGTAGATTTCAATTTCTGTACGGTCTAATCTAATCCAAAAAGCAAGTTATGCTCCCTTTGAACTGGTTTTCTTTAAAATACAAATCTTGTGTAATCCCAGGCTATCTGTAATCAGAAGCACATGTAAAACTGGAATATAATTTCATTTCATTCACATGTGTTTCATAAACCCATAATCCATTCGGATTACAATCCGCCATCAAAATGATACATTTAATTATTCTAGCTGCTGTGAGAAAAGACTATAAACGATGCAGGATCCTCACATGCGATAGCCTAGTAGCCGGGACAAGTTCTTTGTTTACAGATGTGACGTAATGACGCAGTGCAATTTCCTGCGAAAACCTACCTGTACCACTCAAATTAGAAAACATTATCATAAGATAACCGTTGTGAATCGGGCTAAAGTAAGGCGATGGTTTTGAACACTGGCTGGTTATGTACTTGCTCAAATATTGATTTTGGATCATTTTTAACCAAAAAAAAGTTACGGACTGCAACTTTAAAAATAACAGTCTTTTATTTAAAATGTCATTTATTCTTATTGTTGCAAAGCTGAATTTTCAGCATCAAGTGTCACGTGATCCTTCAGAAATAATTCTAATATGCAGATTTGCAGCTCAAAAAACATTTCTTATCAAATTTGTAAACGTAGCTTTTGATCAATTTAATGCATCCGTGCTAAATAAAAGTATTAATTTTTGTAAAAAAAAAAAAAAAAAAATTTATTACAGACACGGTAGTGTATTAATATTTATTTAGATTACGCCCTCATGGGGTTCACCCTCGAGCATTCAAACACAGCCTGACTCTTGCTAAAAACTTGAATTGAATTCTCACACTCTACGCCAACTGCATATAAGGATGTCATCTGGCACAGCGTGAAAGTTAGTCAACAATGAATCCTTTCAACATGTTGAAGTGGGGTATCTGCTCGTAACATGCGTGGAGATTCATGTGCTGTGGAAGGACCCCCGGGCCTGTGATCAAACACGCACAGCGTGAGATCTGGCCCGAGCCCGCTACATTATGCAGCGCTCGCTGGAGTTTCGTGTGCATATGCACGCTGTCTTGTGTTTATCTGATGGTGAGCGGGCTGGTGGGTTCTGATGGGGTGTGGGCCCCTGTGATAAATGGTCGAGATGAGGACACGCAGGGGCCAGTGGAGCACAGCTGCTGTTTGGTATTATCTACAGATGTGAGAACTGTCTCTTAGATTATCTGGAAGTTTTCAGAGCTGATGGGACATGTTTAAAGGCTGGCAATCTGCATATGTCTGTCTGGCACCGGTTAAGCAAATTCAGTCCAGAAATGGTTGAGGTGAAATATTTTGAACCCACATTTTTGCTTCAGCCTTGATTGCTTAGAAACATAATTGCCCACCTCTCCTCGAAAAGCCACATGATTTGAGGCATCATTCATTGGCTGAAGAATAAAAGATGCAGGACGAGTTACTTGTCAAATATAATATTACTGTTGGCAGTTTGTATAAAATGGCAAGGCAAACATCACAAATTTATTTAATGTTGGTACAATTATGTTCTAGATTATTGTTCTTGAAGTGGTTTGTTTCAGCTTTTACTTGTAAACAGAATTTTGTGCCACAAGCCATTTGAAGTGTTGAAATGCTTTGACTAGAAATGTTGCTTGTCTTTGTCACTCACTCTATCAGGTAGTATAAACGTGTTTTTGGGTTTTTTTTTCCTCAGACACTTTGAGCAGATGAAGGATGACGCCATCGTCTGCAACATTGGCCACTTTGACTGTGAGATTGACATGAAATGGCTGAATGAACATGCAGCGGAGAAAATCAACATCAAAGCTCAGGTATGAGATTAATGACTTGAGTGTTGAATAGTAATGCATGTTTTATATATATATATATAATATATATATTTTTTTTTAACAAGGACTTTTTTTTACTTTTACAAATGTCTTTTCAATATTTTTTTTTTAAAATTACTGGTTACACTATATTTTAAAGTGTCTATAATTATACATTGAAGTACTGAGTAATATTAATTAACTACATGTACTTACTATATGGTTGGAGTTAGAATTAGGGTTTGGGTTAGGGTTACTTGCATGTAATTATGCATAATTTGTTGTTATTATAATAGTAAGTACATGTAACGTATAACAAGGACACTTTAAAAAAAAAAGTGTTACCAATTATCAATAATGATAATGAAATATTTTAATAATTTAATTATTTTTGGAGAAAGATCAGAGAAAGTACCTTTTAAAGTTTTTACTTTTCAATAAATTTTGTTTTTCATTTATTAATGATAATGTAATGATTTAATAATTTTAGGGAAATGATTACAGTACTTTACAATATTTGTCTTTTAAAAGTCTTTTCAATATTTGTATTTTATGTATTAATTAAATATTTAATTAAACCAAATTTTTATTATTATTATTATTATTATTTTGTTATTTGGAATCTTGTAAAACTCGTATGTCAGATCTGCTACATTGTTATATGATTTTAAGTCTAAATTGAAGACTTTTAACGCTAGCTAATAGTTGCTGTGTTTTAATATATACATCTTCTTGTGGTTATATAGAACAATGGTCAATTATTATTGTTTATTTGTTTTTTTATTAGTAAATAAATTGCTTGCTTGCTTGCTTGCTGATCCATTCCATAGTTGGGAAATCCTAGTTAAAATTTGCTTAAATGGTACAAAGATTTTTCTATATTGTAAATAAAAAAGCCATGAATTCAAAACTGACCCTCTTTGTTTCTAAATACACACACACTCCTGGCTTTATTGCAAACGATTCATCAGAACTTTTTATTTTCTTTTGGCCAGACATCACCAAACAGCCCTGCTTTCTGACCCATGATGGTCAACTCTGATCTGACTTGGACTAACTGTCCACTCTTTTATACAGGTTGACCGTTATCGCATGAAAAGTGGCCGTCACATCATTGTTTTGGCTGAGGGGCGTCTGGTGAACCTGGGCTGTGCCATGGGCCATCCCAGCTTTGTGATGAGCAACTCCTTCACCAACCAGGTCCTTGCCCAGATTGAGCTGTGGACCAACACCAGCAAATACCCACTGGGAGTTTACTTCCTACCAAAGAAGGTACAGTAGCTTCATGTAGACTTCTATTACAGATGGCATTGTACATTAATATGCACATTGATTATCCATGAATATTTTCTGATTTTAAGAGTGTAGAAGGTTTGCAAGCTTGCATTAAAAACAAGATGCAGATGTTTTGCATGCAAATCGTGTCAGAGAAGCTTAACAGATGATAATCAGAATATATGAGATGTATATGTTATGTTTTCCTCATTATGTCTTTTGTGCATGTGTAGCTGGATGAGGAGGTGGCTGCTGCACACCTGGACAAGCTGGGCGTCAAACTGACTAAACTGACAGAGAAGCAAGCCAAATATTTGGGTCTGCCCTGCGACGGTCCCTTTAAAGCGGACCACTACCGCTACTAAGTAGCTTTGACCAATCGCAGCTTCAGCTGTGGATGAGGACGGACTACACGATCATTGGCAGTTGTGCCAGTTACCTTTACGGCTATAATAGTGCTTAATCGTGTCTCTCACTCTCATCACGAGTGCCTGCGAGCTCTCACCAACGCCTTTTTGCATTGATATCAAGTTGTGAACACATTGTCACTGTCTCGTTTGCATTCCCTGTTTTATTATACGGTTATGTTAAAAAAAAAACAACACACAAAATTCTTCATTTGGTCAATTATTGGATGCCCCTCAATAAATGAACATGCTGGGACAGTTTGGTTCTTCCATGTTTTACTTTGAAGTGTTATCCAGTCCGTCAGGTAACTATGAATCGAGCGAGACTTGCCCGTTTTGGCCATGCATACTTCTGTAAACCCGTTAGAGTAATGATGACAACTATGGGGGGGAAAAAAAAAAAAGCAATTTCTCTGTTAGCAGGCTGTGAGTTTGAGCGGGTCTGGGTAGCTTGTCCTGTTTTTATTACATCCACTCATAAAGACCTGATGAAATAAATGTGGTGTTTGACTGTAACTCGCTCAGCTGTTAATCCTTCATTTCAGCACAACATTAAGAGACTGTGGTTCTCAACTGGTCAGATCCAGAAAAATGAGTAGCGATTTATCAGTGTTGCTACTGCTCATACATGAGCTTAAGGATTTGAATGAACACCTAAGCTCACATATTAAACTTCATTTGTTTTGTTACAGACATGAATGATTGATCATAGAAGTATGATAACTGATGAAAAGGACAAAAAACGTCTATAGCTCTATCTTGGGATCTTACAGAGATTTGGGGGAGGCTTTTTTTCCACTTGAGGGCTAGTAAGCAACCGTTAACCAATGCCATTTTCATCAAAGTTATTTTCTTTAATTGAAACAAAGCAAAAATAAAATATATTACATGAAAAACTTAAATGAAGATTAGAAATATTGCCTTGAAGCTTGCAGAAGTTGAACTAAAATAATTAGACAAATTAATATTAAATAGAGGAAAAAAAAACTGCACACAAAAACTACTAAAAAAAAATGTAATGTATATAATTGAAGTTACTAAAACTAAAATTCCTAATATTAATAAACACTACAATTGTTTATAAATGATGCTAAAATAAGACTGGTAGTCACATGACAATGCACTAAAGACAATTTTAGCAATGAGACATTGAGGCAGTGGTTTTTGCATAGACAAACACTTCTCACATTCATTCAGTGAATGTAAACTCTAGTTGTCATCTAATGGACAAAAGGATTCCTGTAGTCAAACATTTATTTAGAAAAAAAGGGGGGTTGGGTTAAATATGCACTTTTTTCCGTGTCAATTTATATATATATATATATATATATATAATTGTTGTAAAGTATTGTCAGAATTATGTGGTTTCTTAAAATGTTATTTCAGGTCATCTTGGCAACCTGAAGTCATTCTTGTGGCTGTATAAAAAAAAAACAGCTTTAATAAGAACTTAAAGGGACAGTTCATCCAAAAATGACAATACTGTCAGCATTTACTCACTTTCTTGTTATTCTAAGACTGTATGACTTTCTCTGGAACACAAAAAGAAGTGAAGTGCCCGTATGATGATTGCCCTTGATGATTGCAATATCTCTTCTGATGTTAAACAGAATGATGCGAAGCGATTTCATGAAATTTCACAGCATTTGAGTTGTGACATTTCCCATAAATAATCGTAATATCACAATCCAAACATATGAAATTAAAACGGTTCCACTTGTGTCCTGTAACGATTCCTTGATAAAAACATCATGCTCAGGCATTCACTGACAGACTTGTGACAATGACAACTCCTCGATGAAAAACGAGGTCACGATGTGCGGTCGGCAACACAAAGTGTCTAAGAGGACCCATGAAAAATAGCAGAACCGCTGTCAGGACCGGGCCTGCATCCATAAAATCAGTATTGGGTCTCATTGAGTAACTAATGAACCCAAACTGGTTTATTCCATAGATAAGCAATGCCTTAGTAATTCAAGCTGCCATACAGACACATGGCTTCAATCTAATTTGACCCCTATTAGTTGGAAACTGTAAAATGGTGTAGTTAGTGTTTGAGGGGTAAAGGAATAGTCTGTAGGCCATTAGATGTACTGGACCCCTAAAATGCCTGCAAAGTGTCCCCTGAGAGACATAACAAGGGCCTATCTTTTTGAGTTTTTCTTTTTCCTCTCCTCCACTCTCACCCATTGCTTCCTTTCAGTGTGAACCAGCTGTGGCGTCTGGAGCCTTTAGTGTCACCCTGTGCATGTTTTATTACCTGTGTTGGACCGATAATTATTTGAGGTGTTTGGAACCGGTGGCCATATGCTTTGATCTTGCTTTGCATAATCAGTTGTCTCTAAAGCAAGACCTTTAAAGTAGTTGCATTCTAGTTTGTATTAAATAATTTCGGGAAGCTAGTATACTCAGTGGTGTGCCATGCTTTACTTCAACTAAAACTATTTAAACACCATTTTGTTGGTTGTTATTTTTTTCTTTACGCATGCAGATTTTATGACCTCATTAAATGAGGGACTACATGGGATATATGTAAATTAAATTGTTTATGGTAACGATTTTATTTCAGGAATATTTCATAGATTGAGACTTAAGTGGACAAAAAAATGGGTATGCATTGAAGTACTCAAAATACACATTTTACTTGATGTTGATTTAAAAAACAAAAAAACTCATGGATATGTTACGTCAACTTACCAAAGATGCATGTTTACAGCAAAGGTACAAGTGATATTAATAAGTATTATAATAAAGTTGTTGTTTTTTGGGGTAATTTAAGCTAAGTCTATCAGTTGCCTTTACATCTCAAAGTCTTGTTTCTGTCATGGGCCTACTACAGGGACTGTACAATGGTTTGCCTTAATCCTGCTACTACATACCATATGAAGTGAAATCACTCGCTGGCTGACTTTTGAGAAAGAGGCCTGCACCACAAGTAAGCTTTAGAGGAATATATATAAAATGCAAAATATATTATAAATTCTATAGGAATATAGAATTATAGACTATAGAATTCCCCCAAATCATATATTTTTGTAGGCTATATAGTAGTCAACATTTGAAGTGGATCAAAAAAGTTAATCAAAGTTGTCCTAAGGCAAGAACGAATTTTGGTTTTAGGTTATAGGACAACTTGATGAAAGGTTTTGATCCACTTCAAATGTTGATTAGTGCATATATAGAGTATATACAGAATTCACCAAAATTCTATACAGTATATTTAGAATTTTGGGGAATTCTGTCCTCAAACTCAAACTTTAAAAAAAAAACTAAAAAGCTAGCAACAGCATTTTCATAAATCAGAATGCAGTAGACAAATTACACGTTTAATTCTTTATTATATTAATTTACAATGTTATTTTTGAATTTTTACAATGAAAAGCGCGAGATTCTGCAACGTTTTCCCCGTGTTTTTAACTGGGTAAATTGGATTTTGGTTTTCAGTCATTCATTGCTTGAATCAATAATGATCATTGCATCTACAATTTTCAGACGATATATATATATATATATATATGTATATATATATATACATGAATGTACAGAAACGTAATTTTTAAAAATCGACCCAAGAGCTATATTTACTCATCAACGTCGTCTTTCAACAAAAATTATTCCCCATTAGTTTAAAACAATTACCATTACAACCAGTCTTCACCACACACCAAAACGTTGTTTTTTCTTTCTGTAAAATATTCTTATGCAATAATCTCTCTGAATATGAATATATCTATTTTTGTTTTCTTTTATTTATTCTTGAGAGTGTTGGCGGTTTTATTGTAGTAAACACCAACAGCTATTTGGCGGCAACTGTGGTTGTCATGGTGATTTTCACTTTTGTGGCGGACCTCCTTTCTCGTTTATAGCAGCTCAAAAAGTTTACAGGTCAGAACCGGATGCTTTAACATTTTTTTTCCCATAAAGTGCTTACTCTTTTCATTAACACGAACATTTTAAAAATACATGTACAATGAATTAAGATGTGATTTAAAGTACTTCGGTAATCACCCAGGTCGCTCTTCTCCATTATTCCCGAGCGTTTGAGACGAGCAGTAGGTAACGTTATATCTGGTCAGGAAATCTCCGATTATATGATGGAGCGCACTGACGTTCGGTTGTCATAATCCCACAGGGTTTTATAAACAAGCCTCTAGTATCGGGACAGTCTCATCCTCCTCCTGTCAGGGCAGCGGGTGTTCAGCATTTCGGGTAACCCATGCGGCAGTAGCAGACGGTCTTGAACAGGCGGCAGTAGCAGAAGGCGCACTGATCGCAGCACACCGCGTTGGGCGTCTTGCAGCTGCTCCAGAGCGGGACGCAGTTCGGCGGCGGCGGAGGTCTCTTCACATGGTCGTTGAATTTCTTAAACACATAACAAATGAAGGTTCAAGTTCCTATGTGGTGCATTTTATATTTGTTATTGAAAGTAACAAAGCAAACACGAGCCAATGATTAACATGATACGAAAACGATTTAAATTTGAGCACAAATTACCACCGTACTAGTTAAGACATAATTTCACCTCGACCAACTAATGTGTCTGTAAATAAACTTTTGTCAAGTGTACTTGGTTACCAGGGAGACAAAAGTGCCAGAGAAGAGCCTGACGCGTGATGTGTGAAGAAAACAAAGATCTAGATAAATATCACCTCATTTCCAAGCAATTTGTCGTATTTTAAAAGTGGGCAAATGTTATTTAATTGTGCAAAATGCTAGCTATAAAATTAGCCTTAGCAAAACAAAGGAGTGGACTGGATTATCTCCAAAAATATTTCAAATGTAATTGCCGCCACAGAATGCTGTACTAAACTCAATACAGCTATTTAAATGTTAATAAACATATATTTGTATTTCCCTAAATAGACAGATAGATCAATAAATACATAATTATTTTTATCATCCTGAAATTAAAATATTTTAAGACTGATACAAGGCAGTAGACTGAATACATATGTGAACAGTTTGTATTCTGAATTAGTTTGGGGGGTTTTTTCATAATTTTTTTTTTTTTATTAGCAGCATATTAGTTTTAAAAATATTTTAAATCACCATAAACTAAATTAAACATCCCTAACAGATTTTTTTTTTGGTGATTTTGCAGCTTCTCATGATCAGATTTGTGTGGAACAAATGTATTGAATTGGTAACCATAAATGAATATCTAACTTTACAAACCTTTTTTGGTTTCTTTTCCGTTTTCTTGTTCTTCTTAGGAGTTTTTGAAAGCCCTTCGATAGCGGAAAACAAATAAATTAGAACATACATCATTTAAGTTTAACGTTTCTAAATTAGTAGCATAAAGAAATGTAAAATACATTCATACTGATGTGATTAAAAAAACGTAGCACTTGGCTAGAAGTTTCTGTTGACCATTTTTACAGTTTGTGATTAAGAATGATGATGATTTGTTTGGAATAGTTTCTCTGTAAGAGAAAGAAGCCTTACCGACTATGAGCACAGAAGGTGCATCTGTTTGGTTATTTGCTTGTAAGCTGATGGTTGTTTGGTTGGAGCTGTATTGTTCCTCCATAATCATGTGTGTGTGTACCGTAAAACAGCAGGCTAAACAGAGCAGCACGCAGCACAGCAACATTGACGGATTCATATTAAGACTTCACCCTGCACGAGACAATAGTTTCAAACATCAAAAACAAAAAGCTGCAGATTTAGTAATAATCACATACGTACACAAACAGAATTAGCCATACGCAAAACTGGATGTTCAATCTTTAAAGGCTTGTGCTATTCTGAACAAACAAACAATAGACAAAACTAGCCTTTATGAATTATCTTTGAAAGGTCACATTTATCCAAACTGAAGCTCAAATCGTTGTGTAAATGCACAAATTAGACGCAAAACAAACGTAAGTGTAAAATATTTCTTTATGTCATCGTACACAAAATACACATACAAAAACATCTATCAGAGCAGTTTAATGGTAGTTCAAATTATTATAACCTATAGATTTTGCGCAAAACCACTTCTCCAGCCACCCACGGAGTCATTTTTTATAGTAGGCCAAATAGCATGTACCAAGAAAACAAGAAGGACTGTTATATTCCAGTGCAGCAAGTTCTATATTAATACCCACAAAACACTTAAAAGTTCACAAGCAGAGCTACAGTTCCGGTTTACAGTATTTCTAGTAGCAGTATTTCTCACCATGTTCAACCTCCTGTCTCTGACAACCTCGTGTTTTCTTTATATCCTCTTTCAGGGTGCACTGAAAAGCAAAACTACCCATGGTAATCTTCAGGAGTCGGTGTTGGGAATTTACAAACTGACCTGTCCTGGTGAATAACGGGGCCCCCTGTTTTCCCTTTGTGTAGCTGGCTTGAGATATTCCCCGCTCCCCTGCTGAGCCTGAGAGAGAAATGTCAGACAGACTTTTGTAGTCAGGAAATTCAGATAGAGGCGAAATGATAAAATTAAGCAGGGGCGGATCCACACGCCCAGATGGGACAGAGGGAGAGAGACTGACGTAAAAAAAAAAAAAAGAGAAAGGGTGATGGATAAGTACGTGTATGAAGAGAGAGCAAGTGTGTGTGTCTGTGTGTGTATCATGCTCCGAAAACATATTTGGACACTTAGTTCACTCTTAAAAATATATAAATGAATGTCAGACGGTTGTCAAACGTTAATGGAACATGTTCATATTTAATGTGAAAAAATACCTTAATATAAATCACCAAAACACCAGTTGCACAAAAAGGCTCAGAAAAGCACAGATGCCACTTGCTTTGGTATTTTGCTATCTAATGCAATGACATTCAGACATGAAGTGTCCAAATGCTTTTTAGGGACACTGTGTGTGTTTGGGAGAGAAAAAGTTATTTTTATTTTTGGAATAAAATGGTAGGAATGTGAACAATATTCAGCCACACACGAGAGAACCTGTTTTTGATTTGTGTCTCAAATGTCATAATCAATAATTACACACAGAAAACAACAAGAATTTGCTTTGTTTTCCTCTCAGGGCAGGTATGATTGTTACAAGATCATCTGAAGAAATGGCAAAAAACCACATGCATTTGGACATTTATTTGATATGGATTTGTTGCATGCATGCTTTCTGATCTGTCTTCTAGTTTACGCTTCAGGCGTTTCATTACACCTTCAACAACAGTTTCAGTACATTTGCACAATATCAAGAGGCTAAATGAAGAGTGATATTTTTGAAGTGGGGAGGAACATTTTGACCAGCAGATGACGCTATAATTGCTTTCCTGAGCCCTGAAGTTCATCCACTGAATTTAAACTCACATTTGGCCAGTGGGAAACCTGTTTTCTCTTTAGATGACTTCTCACTTCTGACTTAGGCTTCCGACCTTCTGACTTTTGAAGCAAATGCTCATAACAAAATCATGTACTGGTAAACATTGTTTTCCAAAGATTCTTCCAAAGGAAAGGCCCAGATGTTACAAATAGATTCAATGTGAACTGATGGTGTGCGATAAACACAGAAATGGGCTGATTCCATGTGCTTTAGGCTGCAGTAGAAAAGCCCACACACAGAAACAATACTGCTTTCTACATCTCAATAAATAGGATGGAATGAATGTAAAATATACATTTTACAAGATTTTCTATAAAATGCACAGACCTACATTTACTGGGGCGGTACTATTTCACAAGGTAATAATATGTACTTTACTTTTAAAGTATTCATTTGCAATCATCAGATTACTTTTCAAGTGAGTGACTAGTAAACGCATTACTTTTTAATTTACAAGAAAATATCCGAGTTACTTTTTCAAATATGTTACACCAGTTACTTTGTTTTCTCATTGACTGACAGCTCTCCTGTCCTCATGTTGAGAGAAACTGTGTAAACTGTAGTTACTTCAGGTACATTACTTTCTTCAAAAAGGAACATAATTAGTTACTTTTTAGGGAGTAACGCAATATTGCATTGCATTACTTTTAAAAGTAACTTTACCCAACACTGCTAAGGTACTAATATGTAACATTTAAGGTTAAATAAGGTACCTTTTAGCTTTAGTACATTAGGGTACCGCCCCAGTGACATTTTTCGGAGAGTGTACATTTTATTTTCGAAGATCCTGTTTTCCGGAACAGTGTCACATTACGGACATAAAAGGGTTGCGAATGCCATTTTATGTTTACTTTAAAGTGGCAAATCTGTAAAAATGCTTTGAAGAACCAATCTTGTCAGTCTTGATTCTTCTTGTTTTATTGGCTGCCTCATTGTGGGACATTACATTCACATATCCAGCGCAAGCACATTAGGTAATTACATCCATCGTTTGCTCATCTGGATGCTGCCAGAGACTTGGACAACAATTGTGAAATCAAAGCCACGGAAGTGGAAAAGCCAGCCGAGTGAGTGACGAACATTGCTCTCAAGAGATTTGGGAAACCTTTGAATCGTCCAGAATGAAGAGATGCTATAGAGGCTGGCTTGACAGGGTCTGGACAAGTTAAGAAAGCATGTGTTTCTTAGCCTCTTATTTTCAGTCATTAACACCAGCTTTGTCTTCTGGGCTGCTCCACCTTTAACTCTCCCCCACGAGCATTCATATGGGATGGAGAAAATGTGCCCAAACCAAAGCAGAACCTAATAAGAGAAAAATCTACTAAGAGAAAAAACATGAAAGTTGAATGATTTCAACATATCTTACAAATTACCACGATCATATTTTGCCTCCTTAAATTGTAAGACAGATCTTTGAGCGGAGTGGACATCCAAAAATCTGTCTTTGATGATTACATTTACTGAAGAAGAAAAAAATGACTTTTTTTTTTAGTGCTGTTTTTGTTTTTTGTAAAAGAATGATTTAGTGAATTTAGTTAATTATCATTGCTATTATAGTTACTAAACTGAACACATGAAACAATTTGGCTTTGAAATAAACAAACGTGAACTGAAATAAAATTATATATTAAAAAAAAAAAACTTTTCTCATTTTAATTTAGTTTATCTTGATGTATTAAAATAACCAAAGCTAAAAGTGAAATAAAAATTAATGCAAACTGTATAGACATTTAAAATATTTTTTTAAAAAAAAGACAAAAACGCACAACAAATTACTAGGGCAAACTAAAATATAAAAACAGAACATTTCAAATTATTAACAAAAACTATAATAGTAGGCTATAATAGTATCTCAGTGATACCGAACCTATTCATGCTTAAAACAAGAAAAACAATATGCTAATTTAAAAGATATTATCTGAAAACAAGTCAAAAATCAAATCCAATCTTGCCTCTCAAAAAAATGTTTGTTGGTTTAAAGATGTTTTGATATTTGATTTAAAATATCAAACACTTTTCTCTACAATGAAAATGCATGGTGATCACTGGGTTTCAAGTGATTTTGCTTTTATTTATTTCATTTTATTTTTTGAGAGAGCTCATGCTTTGATCCGGTTGCTTGCATGCTGTCTGGCCATGTGAGTCACAAATGTCTAACGTTTTATAGGCTTGGTGCTAAAAGTGATAAACTGGTTGCATAGTCAGTTTGATTTATTTGCTATAAAGAAAAGCTAAATAAAGTTCTATAATAAATGGCATTATAAAACTATCATTCTGTTCCTCCCAAAAACAATAGTTTGGAGCACATGGTTACAATTCAAGTCTGTTACAAGTCAATGGTTAAACATTTAACATGAACAACTTTTCAGCACAGGATCTTGCATATTTTAAATGATTTGCAGCATTTATGATCTCTTCTAATATTTTGTTCTCTGTAACACTTAAAATGGTTCATTTTTGTTATTTTTTATTTTGGCTGCATATTCAATCTAAGAGTATCACAAACATAACAGTTCTGAGTTTACCACTATTGCATTTATAATAAGACTGAACATTTAAATGTTATTAGAGAATGGTTTCACCATAATGAGCTCTTTTCCTCAATCACACACTTTGACATTTTTAATGAATGGAAATTTGATTGTTATAATAACTGAAAGAAGCAGTATAATAATAAAAAACTGTTTTATTTTATATTTTTTTGTAAGTCACATATTCTCACTGAAATATGAGATTATTTCACAAACTGATATGTTTGTATGCATAATTTTATTTTATGTTATCTAAAAGAATAGTATTTTATTTTTTTCACAATTCTAATCTTTCAGTAAGAATATTTGATACCCTTGGGTCCTGGTTTTGAAACATGAGATTTTGTAAAACAGACTTTTCAATTGTTTTAACATAACATAAAATTTGAGATCTATATATTCATTTGTGAAAATGAAGTGAGGAAACGTCCTCATCACAGAAAAGATGTAGTATATTTTCAGTATGGTAGGAACTGACACCATATAAATTGTGATGAGTGATTCTACATGTGTTTCCATTTTCAGCATATAGTTGAAGCTATTATGTTGTTTGGTAATGCCATGGGTAGAGAAACCTTTGATTTCAACATCTTACATATAGTTTCAAAGCCTTATTGCGATCCAGTTTCAGAAATCACAGAACAATATGTCTCTGAGATCAGTGGGAAACTGCCTGGCATGTGAATAAGTGCCCACAGACTCCAAATAGCAGCACTGTTCACTATCTGTCAAATCTGTCTACCTGATTTAAGGTTTTGCAGACTTCTCTCTATTCTCCGAAACCTATGACACTGTGTATATTTTCAGCTTCACCAGTGCTAATGCTATACACATAAACATGAAATGGGCCTATGCTGAAAATAAGACGTCTTGGCATAGCTTCAGTGTTTTGATTAATAATGTGTATATGTTCTTTTTCCAGTCTAAAAACAAGGCTCAGGCTCTGCGAGAACTACAGTAACAAAGAGATTTATTACATTAAAAATACTTTTGTAATTTTACAACCCTCAAAAGCACTAATGTCAAATTTGTGAAGCGATTAGCTGAATGTATAACCTAGATATACGTTCAAATGAGGACCTCATGTAACCTTCATGATAAATAACTCAAATTAAGACAGAGAGAGCGAGAGAGAGAGAAAGAAAGAAAGAAAGCAAAGGAAAAAGACATTTTTTTTACCTTCTGCACTTATTGGATTTTCCCATGGTCTTCCCTCCCATGCTAAAAAAGCATAAACTAATTATTTTCTAAGCAGATTTTCACATGAATATATTTTCTGTCACTTCACAGCTTGCGGTAAGAGTGCAACAGCTCTTTTACTGAAAATCGAGCTGCTCCGAGCAAATGTAGTATGGAGAATGCATACATTAGCAGTGTTCCACCCCTTAGGTAAATTATACATACGCTGAAAAAAAAAACGCTCCTGATACACTGCTGGCCTCCATAGGGGAGACCATGGCTAGCTGTGACTCTTGATACTCTAGATACACAAACCTGAACGCCTTAAAACGGCACAACTGAAACCAAACATTAAACAAAGACATTTTGCAAAGGTTTTGTGTTAAGACCATTTTAATTTAAGAACGTTTTGAACTAGGTTTTGTTTTTTAACAAAACTAAAGGCTTTATACTGCAAGACAATTTTGTTTACTAAGATACACACACACACACACACACACACACACACACACATACTACTTGGAGTAACAGTAAATAAAATGAATGATTCTCATGAAGAACAAAGATCTGCAGCAATTTAAAAATCCTTGAATGTTAGAAACTTCTCATGGCTGATGATCTCACGTATCAGGAAACGTTTCAGGTGTTTAGGAAAGTACTGTGGTGGTTTTTGCTGCTATTCATAGGACTATTTTGGCGAGAAAATAAGTCAAAATGACCATTTACCCCTGTGGCTGTACTTGATCTTACAAGTGAAAAGTTCACATTTATTTGAACTATGATTGGAAGAAGTAACATTGTAACATACTGCAGATAGCATTGTTATGAAAAAAACTGACCAAATGGAGGAAGCAGGAAAGGGTTTTAGCTGTCTGGGAGCCAGAAATCCCACTGCAATTTTAAACAGATTACAGGAATAAAATGGTTTTCAAGCTATTATGAACAATAAAGAAAAAAGCATCAGGTTTGGATTGTCTCTGGAGGAAGGGTTTGAGAATATTACAGCGAAGGTGAGGGCAAGTAAAATACTGCAGAGGCATGATGTATTCCCCTCTTCGAGCGATGCGATTTAGAAAACAATTTGGGCATTATTTCCAAAGATTTATTGTATCACATAAGAATCTATCTTCTTTGTTCTTTGTTCTTTGTTCATTCAAACGCCCTCAAGGTTCTGCCAGCTCAAGGGTTTTGGTTCATGAGCTCCAAAACTCTGATCAAACATGATATGGAGGGACCAAAGAGCTCTGTAATATCATACATGCCTGCAGAGATGCTGAAGAAATCACAACATTTTGTGCCACAGTTGTATTAGTTTAATGTGATAATATTATACTTCAAGACACATTAAGTAACAAACTTTGAAACAAAAAATGTCCCTAGTCTACCAAAACTACAACAACCATCATGCAACGCGCCTACAAACGTGCATGCGTACGGAGCTCCGCCCAGCCTGTCGCAGGCAACTCGCATATCGAGGAAGGGAGTTCGTTTAGAAAAGCCTATAATAACGTTTATTTTTGCTTCCTGCGTTTTCACTACAAGCCGACACCATGTCAGGAGACGAGGTTAGTAAACAGTCGTTGTTTAGGAAGATTATTTGTTAACATGAATTTATTTAGGCAGTCAGAAGGGGAATTGGGCCTACCAATAAAGGCTGTGAGGAAACACATGTGCACAGCTCGTCTTTTCTAGATCTTTTTGTCATTTGCCAGCTAGTTGGATAGCAAACAGCTTACGTTTCTCTAATTGTTGTGCCATTTTATTGACAAAACGTTATTGGTACTTCCGTAGAAGTTTACATATGATACCATGTTCTTTGAATATTTACCATGGTAATACCATGGTTGTTTGGACGTTGCAAAGACATGCTCTTTTGGACGAGTACCATGGTACAATTTTTTGTTTTTTGCAGACGTACACTAGTAATACAGTTTCTGTGGTACTACCATGGTTTCTTTAGACATTTTCTACTACTTTACTGTGTGTTTTGACACATACCATGGCATTACCATGGTGTTCTGGAAGAATGATGTAATTATTCAATGGTATATGAATATGGAGATGATTTAATTAAGCAGTATCTCATGCAAAACATGCCCCAAAGTAATAAAGTACCATGATATTCTTGGAGTACTGTGTAAATACCATGGTACAAACACTTCAGCACCATGGTATATATCAAAGTACTGTAGTATTACCAGGTCATACCTGTGTAAAGAAGCTTCCACATTGTGTGAATCTTAAATGATAACATTTAAACTGTTTTATGATGCCGTAAATGAAATCTTGAGTTCATCTACTCCAGATAATTGATCTGTTCTTGTTGTGCAAACCAAAATTAGGACCTAAAGCTCAAGCATTTTGTGTTTTTGAAACTAATCATGGTTGACGTTATCTTAGAGAGCTTTAGTATGATTAGTTAGTTGATGATTGCTTGCTTCATTTTGACCTTTTTGATGTCTGTTGACAGCCTCTGTTCAGTGTCATCTCATTATTAAACTCATGCTCTGGTCCTTCTAGATGATATTTGATCCCACTATGACCAAGAAGAAGAAGAAAAAGAAGAAGCCTTTCATGCTGGAGGAAGATGGTGGAGAGGGAGATGAAGGCCAACAGTTGGAAATGAAAGAGACAGAGGCTGACGGGGCCGAGGAGAAAGAGTTCGATTTTGATGAAGATGAAGGGAGGAAGAAAGGTAAAGCACATCACAATTGTTTTCTGCTTTAATGCTGGTGCTTTTTGATAAATAGCTGTAGTAATATTGAGTAGAGAACACAAAGCCAGATTATTATGGGCTTTTCCACCTTCCTTGCTTGTGAATGCCCAATTTTCCCCATTTTATCCTACCTGGATGCTGCACACTGGGGGTGTTTGTGGAGAGACCCCCCTCAAATGATTGTCAAGCGCTTTGGGTGTACAGCAATACACAATGAAAGCGCTATATAAATGCCTCATTCATTCATACCAGCCATTTTGATTTTTATAATTCATATACTATAAAATATTTCAAATAACTCGATGTATATTTGATTTCGAACAAATGCTTAAAAAGCGATTTCAGGTGGCCAAAACATAAGTTCTCTGTGTGTTTACAATAATAACAAATTGCAATAACAAATTACCCTAAAAGGGAACTTTTTTGCATAAAATGAAGGGATGTTTTCCTCAAAATGAAAACAAACATTTAATCTTTTTTTTTTGCATCAGGATAACAATGCATAGTAATAAACTGCAATATTTGCATGTAAAATGACAATTCTTCAAATCTGTGCTTTTGAAACAATTCACACTGAATTTTACAGAAAAACTGAATTTTCTGAATATTTTCCAGTGTACAGCTGGCTTAAGTAATGTAATGGCCACGTTAAAAAAACAGATTAAAAACTAAGGCTGTGCAGTTAATCAGAATCGTAAAGAAATCGTGATGCGTGCATGCGCATTTTCTAAATGCATGATTTCTCACGGTGCATGTCCACTGGTGCAGAGCGAGTGTTTTCACTTCATTACTGCTGGAGTTGGGCTTTGAGAGCAGCTAGAAAATCAGAGATGCTCAACTTTCTGAAAATATCAATGGAAAAGCGCAGAACGTCAGACAATGACTATGATTTCTTCTAAGCAAGTAGTTGCGTCTGTTACGGGTGTTTAAACTATTCTGATTATGCTCATGTTTCTGCTGGATTAAGTGCTCAAATCATAATGTTTACACATTTGGCAAATTAAAGTTATGTTAAAAATTGTAGTTTGGATGTGTATTTACTCATGAATTGGCTTTGTTTAAATGTTTATTAAAATGACGCTGTATCATTACTTTGGGCATTCGCAAACAAAGTTTGCATCTTTCCAACTGTAATTGCATGGTGTATTATTATTATTATATTGCCCTTTCTGTCACTGTTGTAGTTTCGATTATTTGAGATACTTTTTAGTCTGGCTTGTTTTTTTTATTGTTTTGATGTTTACCTATATTTGCATTGTTTTGTCTGTTCTAGAGACATGTTGTTACAGCTTTTTGATAAAGCTCTAATCTTTTTAATATGTTTCAAATTCTAAATCATAAACACCGAAAGGCATTCTTAAATGTAAAGCGAGGAAATAATGTCCCAATATCTTGATAAAAATCAGAATTGTGACCGTATATAATATATATAACATGTTTTTCTGTATCGTGCAGCCCTATTTAAAAGTGTCTTGTTCGCATTTTCAGTCAACAATGAAATAATATCGAAAAATGTTTTGCACACTGAATGTTTATTGAAATGTGAAAAATTTTCCAAAAAGTGTGGCTTGTTTGATTTGATTTTGGTGATTTCCAGAAACGTCAGATGACCTGGATGACTTAAACTTCTTCAACCAGAAGAAAAAGAAAAAGAAGTCCAAAAAAGAGAAGATTTTTGATGCCGAGCTTGAAGAGGGAATGAAGGTCAGTCGATTGTTTGCACATGTAGAGTTGTTAAACTCTCGATTGTTTTCATGGCTGTAATGGCTTTTCACCTTGAAAGATGTTTTGACCATGAAAGCGTTATCCTTCAGTGGCCTTCGATTCCTTTGAAAAATAAATTGATGTCTGAGCCTACACATCAGATTCTCTTTGCGTTTGAAGTTTGATCTGTTCAGCACTGACAGCAGTCGTCATGCATCATCTTATACTAAATAAATTGCAAATTTCCAAAAGGAGCTGAAGATCGAAACGGAGCCATCAGAGACACAAGAGGAGGATGACTTAATGCTGCCCATGAAGAAGAAGAAATCAAGAAAAGTCAAAGATTTTCAAGAGGACACAGACAGTCAAAGCAAAGATGATGGTAAGTGCCGTAGTAGGGCGTTTTTCTGTAAATAACTATAATGTTGGCAGTCTAATTCTGTGCTGTTTGTGTGAAAGGTGTGGAAGATGAAGACAGTAAAAACACAGATGACATCACATTCAGCACACAGACGGGCCCTGCCTGGGCAGGATCGGAGAGGGATTACACATATGATGAGGTAAATGGGCACATTTATTACTGGACTTGGCGTTTCAGAACATATGCGCTTGTTTCAGGTGATAACTTGATAAAAGGCCAGAACCTGCTGCCATCTGGTGCATTTGTTGGCAGAACAGCTTTTCTCTGTTAACTTCTCTTTTCTTAGACACGTTTGGAATTATTACAGCTGGTGTCAAGATGATATTTATTAGATGTATGAAGTTCAGTTCTCGTCAAGTTCACACAGGTGTAGTTTGTCACGTAAACTGTGGATATGTAACGTTTGACAGTCAGAATGTCACATTGCTTACACATGATGTCTTCATTTTAAACAGTAGCTTATACATGTATTATGTGTGTTTTTAGTATTAGTTTTTTTAACATGCATGGCTTGTTTTACTATTTTATGTTATGTAGTGAGTGGCAGTCATACATCACATACGGGATACGTGTCCAAGTACATTTTGGATCCACTGTACCACAAAACCAATCTTAAAGTCTGCGTGAACCGGAAGTTTGCGACCGTCTTTACTTCCGTATTGTGATGTACTTCCGAGAGAAACAGAATATTGAATGAGGAAAATAGAGGGCATGGCTTGTTTTTTGTGCTGCGAATTGATTGGATGTAGTAATTGTTCACCACAAAAATAGCAATGTGCGTTAACAAAATAAATATAGTCAATTTTGATTTCACGCGGACTTTAAGTCTCTGGGGGGGGTATATTTGTAGCAATAGCCAAAAATACTTTGTATGGGTCAAAATTATCAATTTTTCTTTTATGCCAAAAATCATTAGTATATTAAATAAAGATCATGTTCCATGGAGATATTTTGTAAGTTTCCTACCGTAAATATATCAAAACTTCATTTTTGATTAGTAATATGCATTGCTAAGAACTTCATTTGGACAACTTTAAAGGCGATTTTCTCAATATTTTGATTTTTTTGCACCCTCAGATTCCAGATTTTCAAATAGTTGTATCTCGGCCAAATATCGTCTGATCCTAACAAACCATACATCAATGGAAAGCTTATTCAGCTTTCAGATGATGTGTAAATGTCAATTTTGAAAAATTGACACTTAAAGGTGCAGTGTGTAAATTTTAGTGGCATCTAGCGGTTAAGGCTGCGAATTGCAACCAGTGGCTCAGTCCCCCGCTCACCCCTCTCTTTAGAGAATCTACGGTGGCCGACACAGGGCTAAGATGTCGTAGTTTGAGACAGCAAACAGTAGCCAGCAATGAGGTTTCTTTACAAAGGTAAATTAAGGAATTATGTTTACCGATGTGTTATTGCGAATATTATTGTTACTTGTTCATCATTGTGTCAGTGTTTTATTCACAAGAACAACATAGTGACGAAACATGCTCTGTTTGTCCTTTAAGGGCTACTGTACAAACATGGTGGCGACTTCCATGTAAGGGGACCCGTGGTGTATGTAGATATAAATTGCTCATTCTAAGTTAATAAAAACATAACGGTTCATTATGTAAGGTCTTTATACACCTCTGAAAACATAGTGTTTATTATATTGCATTTCTGTCAGTAGATCCTCCTAAATATTACACACTGCACCTTTAAGACTGGTTTTGTGGTCCAGGGTCACGTATATTTAAAGGAATAGTTCACCCAAAATTGGGTGCCGATAAAAACATCACAGTAATCCACGCGACTCCAGTCCATCAATTAACGTCTCGTGAAATGAAAAGCTGCATGTTTGTAAGAAACAAATCCATCATTTAGACGTTTTGCGTCCTTTATCCATTATATTGTTTTGGTCAACAAATGTTTATTTTGGGTAAACCGTTCCTTTAATAAGTTCTGTAAAAGGTACTTTTATGTTTCTGATTCTGATATTAAGCATATGAGTTGACTGCAACGTGTTTGATCCCCTTGGAAACTTGAGATTAATCATTGTAGTGTCTTACTTTTAGTTTGCACCACTATGTTCCTGAATAAAGATAATGGCTGCTTGCATCTGTTCTTATTATTATTGATAATATCACCTTGTTTTAGCTTTTGAATAGGGTCTTTAACATCATGCGGGAAAAAAATCCAGACATGGTGGCAGGAGAGAAGAGAAAGTTTGTGATGAAGCCTCCTCAGGTTGTCAGGGTCGGCACAAAGAAGACCTCTTTCGTAAACTTCACAGACATCTGCAAACTGTAAGTCTAAACTAGAAATTGTCAAGCTGTTTTATAGAGCCGTAATGAAACTCTTTATTTTCTGGAGTTGACTTTGAGTTTGATTTGCTCTAAAGAACTGGAAAGTTGTACTTCTGAATGTTCACTCCTCATTACACTCGTATTGTGTAATTGTTAAATGGCCATTGTTGGGCATTTCGTATCTGCCAACAAATAATTCAATCGTATTTTTGCACACATAGCCGTTATTTTGTGTGGCACTTTACCTTAATCTTTTTTTTAAATTATTTTCCCAGGTTGCATCGACAACCAAAACATCTTTTGGCTTTTTTGCTGGCTGAGTTGGGCACAAGGTGAGTTTATTATATATATATATATATATATATATATATATATATTTTTTTTCCTCTGAGAACTGTTAGATATGCTTGATAAACTTGATATGCTTGTTATCTAG